>JANSVB020000061.1:2293755-2309738 GCA_025504935.2 Erythroxylum haughtii
TACATTAGATGAGGAAATATATATGAGGATACCACCAGGTTTTGAAACTGAAAAAGGAAGGGGAAGAGTTTGCAAACTAAAAAAAAATCCTTATACGGCCTCAAATAGTCTCCACGAGCATGGTTTAAGAGGTTCAGTAACACTCTTTGTAGGTTTGGATACAAACAAGGACAAGTTGATCACACAATGTTTGTGAAGTGTGGAAAAAATGGAAAGAAATCCATCTTGATTGTGTAAGTGGACGATTTTATAATCACAGGTGATGACACTAGTGAGATCAATGATCTTAAACAAAAATTGAGACTAGAATTTAGGGTAAAAGACCTCAAAACATTAAGACACTTTCTTGGAATGGAGATTGCTAGAAGGAAGGAAGGTATTTTCATATCTCAACGAAAATACATTCTTGATTTACTAGAAGAAACAGGAAAGATGGGTTGCAAACCTATGGGAACTCCACTGGAGAAAAACTAGAAATTAAAGAAAAATGAAGAAGATCCTCCTATTGACAAAGGAAGATACCAAAGGTTAGTAGGAAAACTTATCTATTTGTCACTAACCAGACCAGATATTGCTTATTCTATGAGTACTGTTACCTAATTTATGCACTATCTAACTCAGATATTTAGAGGCAGTCAACCATATTCTAAGATATCTCAAAGGCAGTCTAGGTAAAGGATTAATGTTTCGGAAAAATAAGAAAAGAAGCGTAGAAGGTTTCACGGATGCAGATTGGGCTAGTTGAATTGAAGACAGTTGGTCAACATTTGGTTATTGTACTAAACTATGGGGGAATCTTGTCACATGGAGAAGCAAGAAGCAGTCCGTTGTAGCAAGAAGCAGTGCAGAAGCAGAGTTTAGGGCAATTGCACAGGGAATTTGTGAAGTTATTTGGTTAGAGAGGTTGATGCAGGACCTAAAGATCACCACTTCCTCTCCCACCAAAGTCTCCAGTGATAGTAAATCAGCCATCAGTATAGTGAAGAACCCAATTCTTTAGAATTGATAGGAGCATTATCAAATGTGAAATAGAAGAAGGGGGAATTGATCTATGCTATGTCCCTACTAAAGCACAAGAAGCCAATATCTTCACAAAGATCATGCCTGCCTAGCTTCGAGACAATTCTAAGCAAGTTGGGAATGATAAATATCTATTCCTCAACTTGAGGGGGAGTGTTGGATAATTATTTTAGATAAGTTTAGTTAGCTTAGGAGAATATCTTCTAGGAGATAAGTTTATCTTCTAGTAGATAAGATAAGATATACTATAGATTGGATAAGTTTGTATATACAAAAAATCTAGTAGTTTAGTAGTATTAGAATAGGTTATACTCGTGTATAAATTACATATAATCAAAGAAACAAAGTGGCCTTTTCTTATGATATTTTCTATACCCTCTTGTTTCACATAACAAATTTTGAAGCAAGTAGAGAAGCTCACGTAGATAGCATACTCCAACACCAAAGTTCAAGACATAAGAAACAAATTTTACCTTCCCAGGGTTTGAATAATTTCGCTAAATATGATATACTTCTCGATTGTTGAAGCCTCTAGAAATAGATCTACCAACACAGGAACAAGCTTTTCCGCAAACAAATAACTAGGCATTCCAGCTACTATAGTTGCTGACTCAGAATCCTGGGATGTGTTATCAACCTTTTTGGTGGATATAGAAGCAATTCCACTGGATGTTTCGGCATTTCCTTTCATATTATAGCCTATCGAAAAGACATAAATTTCAAAGTTATTAGTGCAAGACTTCAAAAACCTATTCCAATAAAGTCCTACTAAGCCATTCCGTACCTATACCACTGTCTTGCTTTGTCTCATCATCTTCATTTTGTGCAGAAGAATCTGATTGGGGAAGATATTGCAAAAGTTCCCTAAGAAGTATTAGCCACATTGATGAAATATGCTCGGTTGGGCGTATCAGCGGCAAGATTTCCAGCACAGTACGCAGAACAGGTGGAACGTGTCCCTGTAGAAAACAGCACTCATTTCAGCAATGCTAGGTTCATCTTTTGTTGAAAGTAATTTCTTTAGAATGCCACAAGAATTGTTGTAAATTCAGAAAATATACATACAAATTCAATTTCAAAGTTCTCATTGGTTAGTGTTGTTTGCATAATTGCCAAGTGTATGATTCCAAGCATCTGAGAGAACATTCGATCATCAAACATCCATTGTGCTTGCACATACAGTTCTCCTGTCAAAGATTTAAGAACTCAACATGACAAATAAGCATAGTCGTAAAAGAATTTGCTTTATTAGAGAGCATTCTTATGACAAAAACAACAAAGCCGAAGAAAAATGGCATTTCCAGATTCAAAATAACATAAAGGTGAAAGATGTGTTACCAAGACCATGCAAAATCTCCTGCTTCACCTTGCTAGCTGCAGCACTATTACTGTAGTTTGGTGATTTCTTTAAAACATGTTCATAAACATCAAGAATTGAGCTAAGATAAGGCATTGGCAAGTTCCCCTGAAGCACCAAAAATAAAAGATAATTGTCAGGAAATTAAGGTACTAATTAAGATGAGTCCCTAATACATCAGTAATAAACTTGTTAATTAGAAGCCTTGTTTCAGATTTCAATATCACCTTGAGGGAATGAGAAACAACAGTTGTTTGTAAACAATTTATTGCAGCAATAGCAACCTCTTTGCTACCACTTGAGGTACTGCTTTTTACAAAAAGAAGCAGCGATTCCCATCCTGCATCAAACACAAAGCATACAGCATTCACAGGGATATGGTAGCAAACACAAGATCTGCAACAGTATGAAACAACAGGAAGACAAACTATGCATCGGTGTCGGACAAGAAGATAACGAACCTACCTGACCAGAAATTTCTTAATCCACTCAGAAAAGGAAAGAAAGATCGCAATAGACGTGCAATTCCACCAAGGACAAGCACAAGCGTCTCATCCCATTGTTTTTGAGCAGTGTTGCGGCTGCAAATTATGAAGGCAAAATGAAATAAATCATGCCCTACATCAATAAAGAGGAATCTGATTTCTGAAAGGATGAATCACCCAACAACATTGCTCACTTATACCTGTGATGAATCAACATGTGAACTGCTTTACCTCCTCGAGTTCCTAATTCTTTCCCTTGCCATTCATCTTTTGATGAAGTCGCAGCCTATAATAACAAAGATAATGAATAAATATTTGTGGAAATATAAATTGCAGTAATCATGTAATGCATATAAGCACTTTCAATTACCATGTGAGAAGCACGATCTAGTGCAGGGAAAACATAATTCCATAGGCAATCCTCCCACATGCTTTCTGAAAGTTTTTGGCCATGACTTCCAAGAGTTTGAAACAGTGTCCTGACAGCCGCATTTCTCACCTAAAGTGCACATTACCTTCAGTCATTGTGGAATTGATGACTAACCCGTAAACATATAATTGTGTTGAAGATTGAAAGATTGAAAGATTATTTGTATTTTACATACTTTCTGTACATAGGAACAATGTATATATACAAGTTTCCTAGGACTATTTAGGAAATAATCTAACTATTAACTATAGGATAATCTAGCTATTAACTATAGGGAATCTCTCAATTATAGGAGAGATTATAGGTACAATTAATACAAGATCAATGCATAAATAGCTATAATCAACAAATTGACACCATCATGCTTCTGAAGAATGGTCCCCAGAAGGATAGAGCACGGGTAGTTTATATCAGTACATAAAGAGTGCAAGAACATAGATTGTAACTTTTATTTTTAAGGCTTGTTTCCTGAACAATAAAACAATCCCTAAAAGGCTACCAATTCTTAGAAACATGAACAAGACACTTCTAATCTGAAATCCACAACTCTGCAGGATAGCCTCAGTCAGCAAAGAAGAGGTCGAAATTAAAGATCAAAATGAACACAGTTAGTTAGCAGGCTATCATTATTTGCAATAATCGTGGTAAACACTTATCAAGAGAACCCACATACCTCTGGTCTCTCATCAACTCCAAGCCTTTGAAGCAATGAGAAAACAGAGAAGAGCAACTTGTCGCAATCAATTATATTTGCTCCTGGAGTTTGGTCATTTACTTTTTCGTGCATGTCAGGACTCTGCTTTTCCCCCAATCCACCATTGATTTGTGGGGAAATGAAATCTGCAAAAGAACCACCATTGTTACATCATACTGTAATTTGCAGAAGTAGTGAAAAATACTCGTTGTTACATCATACTGTAATTTGTAGTTGTGAAAAATACTCAAATAGGATAAAAAGGTTTAAGGGGGCAGCTGCACCTGTTTTAACATCTGCTGCAGGCCTACGAGGAAAGCCTTTGACAATAAAATCAGTTGTGGTCCACAAGAGGCCTATTGCAGTCAAGCTAATATTCAACTCAGTCTTTTGAGCACTGTATGCTCCAGTGACATCCACACATCTGCAATGTCCATGCTGGTGAAGAAATGATTCTAACCATTTATAAGAAAGTGAAGCTAAGACTTTTGATAAACAACAAATTAATAACAAGAAATTAAAGCTTGCAGGAAAAAGTCATCGATAATGTATCAGTGCAATGCTCATTTTCCACTGTGTGACAGTATTCTCACAAGACAACAAGAACTTGGAGAATACAAATCCTTTTTTGAGTAAGAATATTACATCAACAAATAAAAAAAGATTGTGCATTGCCTTTGAGAAACTTTGTTATGACAAATAACAAATACTATAACAGAAGTTGATTAAACCAGTCATAAGAATAGAGATTTACAATCTACTACATCCAACTTTCTTTGATGAAGAGCTACACATGAAGTGCGTGCTTAGTCCGAGCATGCATTTGATAAATTTAGAAAATGACTTTCATAGAAGTGAAGAATCGGAAAGTGCATTTGGAATTTGGAGGACAAATGGTTAGATAGTGAGATAGTTATTTCTTCATCCAGTTAATGATAGATCAAACTAGATTGTGATACAAACATACACAGACAAAAAATTATAGAAACTATGACAAGTAGAAAGAGGTGATTTGTCCTTGTAAGAAGTTAAAAAGGGCTGTTAGAAAGAAGAATTGGATCTTACACATTGAGACATTCAGCAGGTATGGACGTAAGCCCATCACTCATAATGGCACGGAGGCTCTGCAAGCACTAGATCTATCAGGATTTGTTCATACTTCATAGGATAAAATAAACCACTCTTTCATGAAAGATCATGACAAGTCATATTAGGTTTCAGTCTTTGCAACTTCTAGGAATGACCATATAGAAAATTAAAAGGGTAGGAAGAGATATTAAGAATCTAAAGAGAGAAACTTTAACCATTTTCAGTATGGCACTTAATTTTGTCTCATAAAGAAACCAAATTACGAAACAGGTGCATATAGGACAAATTCAAACCAATTGTAATGTTTTCCAACAATACTCTCAATAAAAAGTTGTTGTCTCAAAGTCTACCGCCAATTATGTGGAACTCAAATATGCCAACGCAAAGCATGCATCACCTCTGTGCCAGATGGAAAACCAGCTACGTCCAATTTTTCTCCATTGGGAAATTAGAATTACACTACAAATATATAAATAATATACTTTCAAGTACAATAATAATAACTGAACTAAAATCTTGTAGGTCTCCAGTGTATGGCCTTGAAAAAGATTATTAAAGTGTGAAGCATAAGAGCAAAGATGCTTCATGCTGACTAGAATAGAGCCATAACCTTGTCGACGTTTTAGACTTTTAGAACAATAGTAAGAAAAGAAATACATATTTATATTCGCTACCGCGCTTCTCTGACAGTTTTGCATAAAAAATGTAGATCGGATTTTTACCCACAAAATAAATATTGGATAGATGTGTTTGAAGGAAATTGCACATAAGTGTAGCAGAAATATAAATCCTTCATTTCCAAATGAATAAAGCTTCAATATGGTTTTACTAACCTGAAATCCAAGTGTAATAAGGTCTTTCTCTGATGCATCTGCGACAGACCTTTAGGAATTGGAAAACAAAGAGGATAAATTAAAGAGACATAATTCCAGTAATAAAGTGTGATCATAATCGGAAATAGATAATAGTGTATACACGAAACCTTAACATTTCAAGAATATTTGACCAACTATAGTATAACTTTTCCCCGTGCCTCTGGAAAGAGAGAGAAAAGAAAAGGCAAATGAGGCACAAATGAGAAGAGGCAGACATAATCTGATAATTAGACCAAACAAATTAAATGAATAATGAATACTTAACAGTTTCATGTTACCTCCAATACATGCAAGAGAATTTTCAACGATCCAGCTCGGACATCAATGTTTTGAGTGGAAAAGTAAAGCACCCTCAGAGGAGATATAACAGAGCACTCGAGAGATCTCAACTCCATATCCCTACTTTCCATCTAGAGAGAGGTGAAACCAATATAAACAGGGGAAACTTCTATTCTCAAAAAACCCCTTGCTAGCTATAGAAACAATGATACTTACATTATTATGGAATCTAGAGGTCATGAAATCCTGAAACTGTTCAGAGCCTAAAACAGCAGATATTGATTGATCTAATGCATCAAAACCCATGTTCCGTAAATGTTGATTAGAATTATCAGCAAGCTGCAAATATATTTGGAAAGTCAAGGACACATGCAGTGGTAGTGTACATATGACAAAGAAATGAAATAATTAAATAACACCTCAATAAAGTGATCAACAACATGATCCCACAATGGCTCCACTCCTGCACAAGGAGAGATGAATTTAATAAGTGAAAGCACAATGATTAAGAAGTTCATTTCTCAGTCATGACTTATTTAACTAACATAGCAGAGCATGAATTTAAAGAAAGATAACAAAGCAACATTAAATTGTTCTAAGCGAGTGTCTATCAATTTAAGTCACTGATGGTTGATCTCCAAAATACAACAAACAGATCATTATCTCAGGTAACAGGTACAACTTTATAGATGGCCATCACAGAAATGGTAAAGCTGTATACTAAAAAAAATAAGGGAATTCATCAAAACCATGAGGAATAGGTTAAATTACCATCCATAGGGGCATAAAAGCACAATAAATTGCAAGTCATATCCAAGAAACTAAAACAAATACAAGTATACAACTGCACAGTATCTTCTTCACCAATTCTTCAAAATGAGTGTCAACACATACTGTGGAGATTATTGACAAGAATGGATATCATCCTTTCCACTGAAAAACTGATGCTTCCAATCTTTTGACTTAAAGTTGGTCCAAAACCACCAGATGTTCCAGACATGCTCTGGTGTGATAATTGACGTAATGCAAACAGAAGTGATTTAACTGCAGATATGTGCATCAATGCTGAGCTCTCAAACAGCTTTACAAACCAAGAAAAGACAAGTTAGAAAAAAACCCTTCAATTTGTGCTCAAAAATCAATCAGGGGCCACCTGGTTGCAGAAATATTAGGCAAGTGTTCTTCGAAAAATGGTACGTATGTGAAAATAAAGAAATAAGCTTTAAAGATTCTAGATAGAAAGAGCCTTCAAAAAGTAAAAGAGTACGTCAAACAAAGAACTATCACACTACCTGTGTTCATTCATTAAAGATGTTGCATTTTTTAAACCAAATGGTGCCCCCAGAGTTCCTTTACTTACTTGAGAATTCAAAGAAGAAAGTATGCTGAAATCACTATATTGACCGGATGATTCTCTCGTAAGCCTTGGTACTGTGGAGGAGACCTCCTGTAGAGACACAAAACGGAAAGCTCAAAAACTTACACGGAAGTCCGAATAATAAATCATACCCAAAAAATTTTCCATCAACAGTACTCAACTCCTTAAAGACCAAGCAGATTACCTACAAAAGTGCATCTTAAGTATCATCACCTATCGGCCATAGTACGATTAATTTAGCAAAAATACACTGCCACTTGCACATTCTAATATTGTACACCACTGACAAACTATCTGGGAAATGTTAACAACACTGCATTCCCCAACTTTTAGGTTCTCCCGAAATAGGAAGGTACCTGGTTATATTATTTTCTTCCAAAGTTAATACAAAAGGAACACTGGTACATTTATTTATGGGTTGTCTCTTTCACTTCAGGAAAACCAAACCCCAAAAAAAAGTTCTTCAAGAGATCAACCATTCGACGACAGTATCTTCTTCTTTTTTTTTCTAAATCCAGACTACTTGAAAAGTTTCAGAGAATTTTAAACTTTCAATACAATTAAATCTCAAAGTCTTTGCTACTTATATCATCCAGGGGATAAGATGAAACCGCTGAACATTCCAATATATTGAATATAAAGGCCTAAGCAACCACGATTAAATTATTTAGTGGCGTATCCCAAAACTACCTGTGTCGTGGCATGAGGAGAATGAATTGCTCGGTCCAGAGCTGCCAGAGTTTCCAACACCTATAGTTATTTTCATTGGACTATTGTGAGGTATTGACATCCATCACATTTATGAAACCCATTAAAGAAAAACCAGCATACCAAGGTCCATGATGGTCCCAAAACGTTATGTAATCGATGAGCAATGTTGAATAGAGTCCTTAAAGCCTGAACCAAGAACAATTCACAAGAAAGAGAATCATACAAATCAATCCTTAATAGGAACATAAACTGTAGTAAGAAACTATAATAAGGCAATCGCTTCACATATATATTGCATATGTAGGAGAAACACAGAGATACACGAGAATGCTAAGACTCAAACCTTAAGACCCTTACCAACTGCATTTAACTCCCTTCTCTTGATTCTAGTGTGGTGTTCTTTACTTATCTATTTCCATTTTCCATATACATTAGGGTGCATAATAGAATTACAAATTCAAGTAGAAATATAAACCACTGCAATATGTTGGTGTGACTAGTAAAGAGAATATATCACAAGCACCAATACAAACCAAACACCTGCACATTCTTTGGGGTAAGGACAATGTTATCCCTTTGCTCAACAACTAACTCAGAACGCTTTGGCCCGGGAGAGTTCACTGCACTGCAACGATCTCGATTTAGGTCAGAATTTCAGCATTTAGATGGAACTTCAAGCAAGAAATAAATTCTTCAAGTTCAAAATGTAAGCATCTGGAAAGAAGGACAATATTAAAATAGTATATACCACAAATTTGCATGCAGTTGCCTATGGTAGTAAGGGTCATTTGATTCACTTTGTTGTAGATAAAGAAGCTTTCAACCCTTCTACTTGACCCCAACTCTCATTTCAATCCTCTTAAATTTTTGTTATAAAGTCCTACATACTTAAATTTTCCAATGGAGATCTTCCCATTGAAATTGTCAAGATTTTGTCCCATATAAGCAAAATTATTGCATAAATTTCCTACTTGATATCATGTAATTGCAATGTGTTGCAAAAGAATACAAGTTTTATTTGACACTTTTACCTATCTAACTATTAACCGTAGATAATGACATTATCAATCATTAGTATACTAAGTGATAAGGTATCAAAAACAAAGTTTACATAGAAAGTTGAGAGTAGGTAGGAAGAATTTGAGCAATAAGAATTTAAGTAACAGGACTTGACTAAAAGGTCTGAAAGTTTTTCTTTATTCTTTTTATTACCATGGGGCAATTCATAGCAATTAAGAATGAATATACAATCACATTAAAGGATCTAAACAAATATATCGTCCCAAAAGTTCAAATCCAAGTTATCAATGCAGAAATTAGCATGACATCATCAATAAATGTGCAACTTACCTCCTCCTTTCTGCTTCAATAGGAAAATTGATCGTGAACTTGCAAAGGGATGCTAGGAAAGAGTTCAAAGGTTCTACAGCATGCAGAACCCCACATGCCTGCAGAATATACATAAGTGCATCACAATATTTTGAGGGCAATCAGACTACTGCACCTTGGTGGAACTTTATCAACACATAAACTAAATTGATTTCATAACAAATAAAAATTACTTTCCTAAGAAGAAAAATATAATCCAACTATATATGGTTTACCTGAGTAAATGCTTGGTATCCTTTTAATATCTCCAACACAATGGCCTCTCCATGTGACCTTCCAAACAAAATTCATGTCATAAGAGATACACGCATAACATGTCCTTTCACTATAATTTTGAGAAAGAATCAGAAAGAATCACCAAACCTTGACAATATTAGTGACAAAGCATCAAGAATGGTCAGCCAGAGTGAATCAACCATTGCAATGCAGAGAACTGCAGTTTCTCCGGTAAATTTTGCAGCAGGATCATGCTCACATCTGGGGGAATCCAGCTGTTCACAACAAAGAAATTAAAAACCTGCAAAGAACACGTACATACTAAAGAAAAGATGAAAAGAATATACATAACTAAAGAAAATATTGTGCAATCACCTCTCCAACTTCTACAGCTTTGTCTGTCAAAGTAGCCACGGTGAAGACAACACCCAAAATGCCTTCAACTGCCAAAGTGATTGCATGGGCCTCACTAGCAACCAAGACAGTAGCATTGGATGCATCATTGTCAAGGCTCCACTCAATCCCTGCAGCAAGATTACTTGTTGACTTCCACAGAAGTTGGAAGATAAATCAATGTAAAAAGAATGCCAAATAAACCCTATATCGTAACTTTCCTCAAGGTACAGAAGTTTATAAAGCTTTTACACCATAACTAAGAAAGAAATCAATCAGAACGATATCTACTGCGTGAATCTTTGCCCTCAGTTAGAGATTTTATAGAGCTTCTACACCCAAGTTAGAGATGTTCTAAGGGTTGTTAAGTATTATTGTCCTCAGAACGTATAGAGAATTTATGGCAGAAAAGTTGAATAGCCTTTCAAGACTAAACGTGAATAAACAAAAGATATTAATAATTTAAATATTGAGGAGATAATCTAATGTATATTGAAGACATTTAGGAGACAAATCGAAGATATCAATAAACATATTACAGACCTAGGGAAGCGGCTCAAGTATACATGGTCAAAGTGAAGATAATAGGTCACCAAGTATGCCAATCAACTGAAATCCTTGTGGCAAGAACTTGATCATTATAAAATGATAAAAAAAATGTCGTGATGATGCAGCTATTCTGAAGGACTTCATTGAGCATGATAGGGTCTATGATTTTCTTGTTGGTCTTAATTGAAAATTTGATCAATTGAGGATCCAGGTTTTTTGGAAGTCACAGGTTCCACATTCTAAAAGGTGATGGCACTAATTTGAAGTGAGAAAACTAGAAGAGATATGTCGCTTGAACCATAGATCACATATAATTCATCCATGGTGGCTAGTGGTGGCAGCAAATCAAATGTGGAAAGAGCATCATTGTTTGAAAATGGAAAGCCTAGTCAACCAAAGGCTCAAAATCATGACAATCTAGTCCACTTATTACAAGAAGGTGCGCCATACTCATGAAAAGTGTTGGAGGCTTCATAGAATTCCTCCAAATCGAGAATGGGGACATAAAGGAGAGCAGCCTAGGACTAATGAGTAGACCCATGTTGATTCAATACAACAAAGTGAATTAACACCATAAGAGGCAAGTAGTCTCAACCAAGAAGAGATCAAGAGGGTGAGGTCACTAATCAACAACCTTGACTTAGGTGAGTCTCCATTCTCTATTGGGTTAAATGTCTAGGGTAAAACATTTGCAACTCTTAGGTCATGGACTTAGGAGTTACCAACCATAAGACCCACTCACCAAATATTTTTTCCACCTACTTACTGTATCCAAGCAACAGGAAAAGAACCATAGCTTATGTCTTTAGCCACTCTAGTAGGTGTAGGGAATGTCAAAATAAGTCCATCACTAATTTTAAAAAACATCCCTCATTTCCCTTCGTCTCTATACCAAAATTCACTCAAGATTTATATTGCAATAAGTTTTTTCTCACAGCTATTATGGATTTCAAGACAAGGATTCAAGGTAGATAATTAGACATGCTAGAGAAAGAGATGACCTTTACTACCTTGAAACACTAAGTCGAACATTATTGAGGTCAGATTATCCCATTCCTTAATTTTAGATTTTCATCCAATAAAGGGAAAGTTTGCCTTCACCACCGCCGACTTCAATATATCCATGTTTAGGCATATTAAAATTATGTTGCCTTCTTTGTTTTAAGGTCTAGATGTTGAAAACTTTCATTGTGAAGTATGTGAGAGTCGAGTTGTATACCCTTTTAGGAAAAGAGACTATTATCCTTTCCTTGGAGAGCGTGGAATCTTACGATTTTTTTTTCCCTTTCCTATGAGAATATGGAATCTTAGGACACTGTTTTCCTTTCTTAGGAGAGTGTAGAATCCTAGGAGATTGATCCCTATTTTTAGAGATTGTTTCTTATTTTTCTTCCTACACTAAGGTTCATATATAACTGTATAATTCTAACTCATTTACAAAAAGAAAAATCATTTTCCCTATTTTGTGTCACGGCATTAGAACACTAGGGTTTTTTTCTTGGGAATGCTTCTTCAAGCGGCCTTCATCATTGCATTTTTCCTAGGACTTCTATTCTCTACTTTTTTTTCTTGTGCCTAATATGTCTCCATCAGAAATTACCATTCCCAAATTAGATGTTTTGATAGTGACAAGATTAAGAAATTGAGGAATTTATTAGGATCTCTTAAGAAGCTCTGTAGGGCTAGTTCTTTTCTATTCAAGAAAACCTTTATTTTGTTTTTGCATGAATGCATCAAACAAGTATTATCACAATGCTTGGATAACTGACTTTGTTACCACAATATGACTCACTTGCATATATTTCATACCTATACCCCATGCCCTAGTAATAAGAAGATCGTAATGGGTGATGGTTCGTTAGCTACTGTTGCAAGAGTAAAAGGTGTATATATTACACCTTTTTGTCTAAAAAAGATTCTTTATTTGCCAAAGCTATCAAACATTGTGCCTATTCAAACACTTACACATGACCTTAAATGTTGTGCAAATTTTTCATCCTTATAGTGTTCTTCAGAATTATGGCCCGAGGAGGGGGACTGAACTTGCCACAAGTCTCTCTCATCTTGAATCTTCTTGAAAAATCATGAATAATATGTCCATGTCTTTTCTTAATACTTATTAACTTTACCATTTGCTCCTTGATCAACCGTCTTTTAGAATCTTAAAAGTCAAGTTTCCATCCTTTTCATTTGATTCATAGTGATATTTGAGGTCCAATATTGTTCCTAACATTTCTAAAGTTTGTTGGTACGTCTCCTTAATTGATGATTGTACTCGAGTTATATGGCTTTTCTTGCTCAACAAAAATCTAATATTAGTACTATTACTTCTAATTTTCATTCATTGATTTAAAATCAATTTGGGTTAAGGTTGAAAGCTTGTCAGATTATGCTAGAACTTACTTTAATCAGATTCTGTTTCCCTACTTTCAAAAATAGGGAAATATTCATGATTATGTGTTGACACAACTCAACAAAATGGGTTACCTAAGAGGAAAAATAGACATTTACTTGATATCACTCGATCTCTACTGTTTCAAGGGAATGTTCCTAAATCTTATTGGAGGCAAACAACTCTAACTGTCACATATATGATAAATAGCTCCCCTCATCTGTGTTAGACAATAAAAGTCTCATGAAAAGCCTTAACACCTATTATCCCAACTTCAAAACCTCAAATAGGCTTACTCCTAGGGTATTTGATTGCATTGCCTTTGTACATTCATGGTCAACACACAAAAAAGTTAAATCCTTGTGTCATCATATGTGTCTTTCTTGGTTACTCACGAAAAAAGCATTCAAGTGTTAAACCCTTCATCAAAAAGTTCTATATCTCAGCTGATGCTACTTCAATTGAAAACAAATCATATTTTACAATGTCCAATTTTCAAGGGGGGAAATCAATGATGGAAGATAGTATTTTCGAGTCCTTTTGCCACTTGACCTTCCTATGTCCCTCCCAAACTCATCTCCACCGTTAGTCATAAGTTTGTGCCAAAAAATATAGAAATCGCTATTGTGTCCATCCCTGTTACTCAAGATTTTCCAAGATATCCACATGTGTGTTCCAAAAGAGTAATTGTTCTATACTTAAAACAAGTCCTTGAATCCATTGCAAACTCTGGAAATGAGTCCATAATAAGCATCGATCCTCCTTTACATACACAATTAGTTGAAACACCTAAAGTTGTTGTTTAGAAAGGTACTAGACGCTAGTAGACAGGCTTATATACCTTGCTCATAATTGACCCGACATAACATACTCAATAAGCATAATTAGTTAGTTAAAGCAAGATCCGATAGATTCACACGTACAAGTTACAAATAGGGTGTAGCATTACTTAAAAAGCAATCCAAGGAAACGAATTCTATTTAAGCGGAATAATCATCTCGGCCTAGAAGCCTATATGGAAGCAGACTATGCAAGACCTATAGTGGACCGAAGACTAATTACAAGTTCCTGTACTTTACTTGGAGGCAATTTGGTGACTCAGAGTAGTAAGAAACAAAATGTTGTGGCTGACTCAGAGTTTAAAGTAATTGCTCAAGGCTTGTGCAGGTTGTTATGGTTGAAGATTATTCTAGAAGATTTGAAAGTTAAGTGAGAAGGTCCTATGAATCTCTATTGTGACAACAAATCCACTATCAATATTACACATAACCATATTCAACATGGTAAGATAAAGCAAATTTAGATTGATGGACATTTCAACAAGGACAAATTGGAGGAAGGGCTTATGTGCATGACATATGTTCACCAGGAAGCCATATGGATGATCTTCTAACAAAGGGTTGAACAGTTTTAAGTTATCATGATATTATTTCCAAGCTGGGAATAGAAGACATCTACTCCTCAACTTATGGGAGATTGTCAAGTTGTATATTAGTTGTATATCTTTTTAGGAAAGCCAATTTCTTTACGTCCAAAGATTGTGAAATCCTATGAGACTGTTCTCCTTTTATAAAAGAGTGTGGGATCTTATGAGACTGTTTTTCCTTACCTAAGAGAGTGTGCAATTTTAGGAGATTGTTTTCCTTTCATAGGAAAATGAGGAATCCTAGGAGATCAATTCCTATTTTTCTTCCTACACCAAGGACCATATATAACCATGTAATTTTAAGTCATTTGTAAGAAGGAAAAAAGCACTTTCCCTTCTATTTCATAGCAGTGAGTTTGCTAAAAACAAGTGCATATTGTTTTCAATTAGTAATAACAGAAGCTCTATTCCTTTTTATCACATTCACAAATGATATTTAGGATCTATCTATTATTCTTGAAGATTTTGGGCAAGATGGTTTCTTTCATTCATTGATGATTTAATTGTGTTACTTGAATTTTTCTGCTCAAACATAAATTCAAAGTTACTATTCTTCCAAAATTTTGTTACAAGATTAAAAACCAATTTGGGGTCAACATCAAAATCTTCAAGTCAATAATGGCGTGGATTATTTCAAACAAATCCTAACTCCATATTTTCAAAGGAAGGGATGGTAAATCAGTCATCTTCTGCCAATGCCCCATAACAAAATTGAGTCACAAAAAAGAAAAATGATCACCTCCTTGAAACAACCTGAGTCTTTATGTTCCAAAAACATTTGCTTGAATCTTTTTTGGGGAAAGCAATTCTTACAATTGCTCATCTCATAAATTATTTGCTTTATAAAGTAATGGGATTAGAGAGTCCAATGGAAATACTCTCAACGTTCTACCCTAATTTGTACACTACAAATAACCTTATCATTAGAATATTTGAGGATGTCATTTGTTCATGCCCATAGTCCAAACAATGTGAAAGTAGATTTGAGGTCAATAAAACATGTATTTGTGGGATATTCTTCGACTAAAAAAGGGTACAAGCATTACCAACCTCCATAAAATCAATTCTCTAACTCAGTGGATGTCACTTCCAATGAACAAGAGTCTTACTTCACCAACCCTTACCTTTAGGGATAGAATTCAACAATTGAAGATAAGGATTTTTTACTTATATGTTGCCACTTCCTACATGTTCATCTTGTTCCAATGTGCCGAACCATGTGGTTGTTTGAAAAAAAATATAAGGATGTAAGTAGAAATGATGAGATTAAAGTGTATAAGCCATGTTGATATGACCTTGA
>JANSVB020000061.1:2366258-2376864 GCA_025504935.2 Erythroxylum haughtii
ATGGGTCAAATGAGGGAATCATAGAACAACTAGCAAAGCTGCCCTTTTTATCTGGTTGCGTTTTGATCAAATTTGGTAGAAGACTGTACTGATTGAAGCTACCAGTGATAATACTGGCATTGGAATGGCGTCCATTGCTGCAGCAAGGTACTATAAAGTGATCCTAATAATGACAGCTCATGTGACTCTTGAGAGGAGAATTGTGCTGCGAGCTTTTGGTGCAGAGCTGTTCATCACTGATCCATCAAAGGGCTTTCAGAGTGTTATGTATAAGTCTGAGGAGATACTAAAGAACACACCTAGAGGCCATATGCTTAGGCAATTTGACAACGTCCTTGCCAGTCAAGCGGTCCTTCGTTGTTGTTACGTTGGATTAACTTGATCTGAAGTTCAATCATTGGAATACAGTAACAAAATTTTCAAATGTTATCTGAATAGAGTCATTATGAAACCACTGGGCCAGAAATTTGGAAAGACTGACCTATAGGTAGGTATATCATCAGATGCTGCAATAAAATTGGCAAAAGGGCCAGACGAAAATTCTGGGCTGCTGATTGTTGCAAGTTAAGCACTGTTCTTGATAGCAATACTGTTTTGTACTTTAATACAAATCCAAGCTTGCTAGGTCCAGCGTAATTCGTGTGTAGTCTCTCGAGTAGAATCTTGGCATTGTGTTATTCTATTTCTAACTCATCATTACTCTGTTGGTCTCATTAGGCTGTTTTCCCCAGTGCTGGAGAGCGTTATCTTTCTTCTCCACTATTTGATTCCATCAGGGTAGAGGCAGAAAACATGACAGATGATTGAGCTGTTAATTTCATAAAAGATTAAGCTATCCTGATGTTCGGAGTGCTTCACTTGTAGGTGTTTACACTGTGGTACGAGCTGGAAGATGAAACCTCAATCTTGATTCATACCAATGATTTGTACCGATTAAGGCTATAAGTTCCACTAGTAAATGGGAAAGTTTTTTAGGAGTGTAAACTTGTGATTGTGACCATTGGACTTTTTTTTTTCCTTGGTTTATGCCTTATTATGGCACCATTTTATCTAGGAATGTTGCATTTTATTAAAAGAAGAAGAGAAGACAAAAGGGTATCAAGTTTTATGCTTTGATGGTTCCTGATAGGATACTGGTACTCCAAGCAATGACACAATCTTGGATTTATCTATTCTATTCTGAGGCTGCAGATGACAAACTGGTGATCGAAGCAAAGGAAAAAGACAGCCACAAAGTGGAAAGCACAGGAAAAACCACCACCATAGAACTTGACTGTGTGATCTGTACACACCACCTGGTGTTCCAGAGCAATGCTTTTGTGCATTCAAGTATTATAACGCTTGAAATGAAAAACTGGTGATGACTATAATAACAACCAAAGCATGACCATTAATCAGTCACAATTCATCTATCTCAAAAATGTTAATCATAGACTTGAGCAGGGGCCGCGCGGACGCAGGCCCCCTCTATCACAAATTATGATGTAGGCTCTTCCGCACAGGGAAGACCTTAAGATAGCACCCCTCCCAATAGTGCAATGGAAGTCACTAACTTAGGCCATAGGTCTTTTTGATCACCTATTGACCCCATCCAGGTAAGTATGTTCGCTTGTTGCGGCACGTGTTCTACTTGTACTCCCGTATTCTTTTTCTGGTGGCTATGACTTACCAATATGGTTTAGCATATGGGTGTTTTACTACTATTTTTAGTGCATTTAGAGACTTGTTTCTAAAGGCTAAGAACTTTTATAAATTATTAAATAAATTCTTGAAATATTGATTAAGCATTTCTTAACGGCGCTGATGAAATCTAATTATAATTTCAAGTTATCACTCAATGAAGTCAATAAAAACACTTATCAAATGTTATCATATTCTTATATCATAATTTCATGTTTTTTATAAATTTATTTAAATAGATTTTTATAAGAGAAAAAGACTATCAATTTATACTTCTTAAGCTTTTCTTTTTATATAATTTTAAAGAGTAAACTACCTTAGTTATAGTAGAAATCATTAAAAAATTATTATGATAAACTATTGGAATTAAGGAGTGAAGACCTTAAATCAAGTGCAACAATTCATATTGATGGATAATTGGACATTTGTATTTCCACATCATAACAATCATCGAGCCTTATGATTGCCAAAAAAAAAAACAAGTGTTGCCTAATTTTTACCGTATTATATTGTTTGCCTAAGAAATTATAATACACAAGTAAGATAAACATGCCAATTTAGATTTAGGATTGGAGTGTTAAGCCTTCTTATAATAGTTCTTGGAGTTGGCGAAAGATTTTAACAGTCTGGGACAAGTTGAGTTCTTAATTTAGATTTAGGATTGGAGATGGTCTGTCTACCCTTTTCTGGCAGGATCCTTAGCACCCTAGTGGCATTCTGCAGTCCTTGTCCACTCCGAGGAAGATTAATGGATCGGAGCTCCCACTCACAGCATGTGTTTCCGAAGTAATCTGTAATGGTACCTGAAGCTGGAGTGCGGTATCCCTGGACCTTCTTCACCGTCTGGTTCCTCCATCTTATTACCCTAACAGTTCCTTATCGGATTGTCTGGAATGGTTAGCTAGCCCTACCAAGTGTTATACCAATATGTCAGCTTACCAATTCTTGCGTACTCCTTCACCGGTCGTTCCTTGGTACACATTGGTCTGGTCCAAATACAGTAAACCCCGTTGTTCCTTTACCTTATGGCTTGCTTTCCTGCAGAAGCTCCCTACCCGGGATAGGCTTACCTTCCTCTACACTCCTAACCATTGCTCCTTGTGTTTTTCAACCAATGAATCCATTGATCACTTATTTTTTGCATGCCCTTTTTCCAAAACTGTCTGGGACCACTGCCTCTTCCATTTTACCTTGCTCATCATCAATTCCCCTACCCTTTCAACTATTCTCTCCTGGTTCATAACTGTTCCCCCTTCCAGAGCTTCTGTCACCACTCTCTTCCCTCTTCTGCTCTCTACAACTGTCTACCACCTTTGGACTGAACGTAACGCCAGAACTTTCAAGAATGAGGCTTTGGCTGAGGAGCGTGTGCTCTCAGGAGTAATCTCCCACGTTAGAGAACTTCTCAGCCTATACACCGTGAGGAGGTAATTTTCTTTTCTATTTATCTTTTCCTGTTACAGGTCAATCGCTCACTACTTTCGAGGGTTCTTCGGACTGTTCTTGCTTGCTCTGCCTTACCTTGGGGTGCAGCTCCTGTCATCATTTGTGGCAGAATTAATCTTGGGCCACTTCGGAGCTATGTTTTTTGCAGTTTCTTTATGTTAGTCTCTCCTCGGAAGCTTCCTACTGGTTGGTTTGTTTTGGCTAGGTTTTCTCATTGGACCTTGTAATTAGGACTTTCCTTGCCTATGTTGCTTGGATTTCTTGTTGTTGCTATTGCTTGAGTTTCGGGCTACTTCTTCCTTTGAGGCGGTGTCCCTTTGCTTATTTTGATCTGCCTCCCGGTTTTGCTGGTCGAGCCTTTTGAGGTTGTATCTGTGCACTCTCTTGTATATATTTTGATTATTTATTTGATTTTTCTGAATTACCAAAAAAAAAACATGCCAATATTTTCCAGGCGAAGTTTTACATTTGTACAATGTAGTGTTACAGAAACTTCCTCCTTGAAATCAAACCAACAGATTTCTTTTGTTTCCAAATGCAGGATTGCTTACAACATGATAAGATGGGGGCTTAATCACACCAGGGAAGGTCATCCGCAAAAGGATCTTCATATCTTTTTATTTCAACAAAACAATGAAATTCTACCTGTCAAAAGGTCCTTTTATGAATGAGAATCAATGGATGGTTTCACAGTTCTAAGCATTTGACGTATAAAATTCATAACATAACATAGGTCAAATGAGGGAAACATAGAACAACTATCAAAACTAACATAGGTCAAATGAGGGAAACATAGAACAACTATCAAAACTAGCCTTTTAATCTGGTTGTGTTTTGATCAAAATTGGTTGAAGACTCCACTGATTGAAGCCACCAGTGGTAATACTGGTATTGGAAAGGCGTCCATTGCTGCAGCAAAGGGCTATAAAATGATCCTAATAATGCGAGCTCATGTGAGTGTTGACAGGAGAATTGTGCTATGAGCTTTCGGTGCATAGCTGTTCATTACTGATCCATCAAATTGTTAAAAAACCATGATCAAATAACTTTTACGGTTTTCAATTGGATTCAAATAATTGAATCACTTGAAAAATTAAACTTGAATCATAAAATGTAAAATTGCACCTAATTTGATATTCCTGTTGTAATCTTTTAAAAACTTTTTCGATATTTCGATCACAAGCTGTTCACACATCCAACCTCTAACAATATCCACGTAGCACTCAAAAGACATTACAGGAATTAGCAGGAGTGTTAGTTGTCTTATACTTATTCTTATTTATTAAAAAAGCATTAGAATTTTTAATTTCTATTAAAATTAAATATATCAATTATAATTAAAACCAAACTTTAAGCATAGTTAATTTAATTTAAATAAAATCAAATATCTAAAATTTTTCAAACTTTATAATTAAGTCCAAGTTAATTAAAATTAATTTTTCTCTTTTAAACTACTCTTTATGTATGACTTATTAGGTTTTTAATATATTGGAAATAATTATAAATTATTAAATAAATTAAAAATTCTTTTAATTTTTCTGTAATTTTCTAATTAAACAATTTTTAATCATAGATCAAGATTAATGTCTAACAATATATTAGAACTACTCAAATATTAAAAATGTCAAAATATTTTGACTTAATATGTTCATGCACAGTTATGAAAGGTTTAAATTTAAACATTTCATATGTCGATCATGTCTCTTATGAGAAAACGACTTAGTGAGAAGATCTACAAGATTCTCTTTAATGAGAACTCGCTCTAATGTAATGTATTTCGTTTCACTATTTTCTTGATTAAGTAAAACTTTTTAAATATATATTTGGACCGTTGATAAGACCTTGATTTTTTTGCTTAGACTATGGTGTCATTGATGTTATAGTACAATACTGTGGGGTCAACAATATTAAGCATACACTGCAAGTTTAACGGTGAACTTTATTATCCAAATTGTTTCCTTTGCTACCTCTGACAATTTGACACTAGAGATTTTTTCTAGAAACCTTAAAGATTGAGCATGCATTTAAGTTTTCCAGAACTCATGTTTTCATAAACTAAAACCCAAGAGTGACATGCAATTTGTGTTTTTTAGAAACAGAACACAAACTAAAGGCAAAATCAATCCAAGTTTTACCAGAGACTATAAACATAAGTGCAACTAAGGGAACATGCGGGCACCATCTAATTTTTACAAAACATAGAATTTGTCTTTTCCAAAAACCTCAACTTTTACAAGAGAATACTCAACATATCTTAACATTTTTAAGTTTTTAAATTAAACTTCAGCATTTTTAAAATGTTCAAAATAGATCTTAAATAATTGAAAAATTAAGCAAAGTTAACTTTCCGTTAATTAAATACTACATCAATACTAATATGACATTATTTGTTAATTTTTTAAACAAAAACAGAGCAATGACACTCCCTTTCTTAAATGTATAAAAGTGGATCGCACTAACATGTGTCAACCAAGTATTAGAGAGCAACTAATTGGTAATCAATTACACCTATTTTGTAGTGGGAGAATGGCACACATCTGGCGGATCTAATCCGAGAAGAAGAGCTAAGCAATCCCAAACACAACGCTATGCAAAAACTAGAGTACCAATCTAATCTGATCTACATCACTTGTTCTCTCCCTTTCCGGATAGATCATCTATCGGGAGTTAATCCAAGAAGTTCCTTAACTGAGCTGTCCGAATCTGGCTACGCCCATCCTTGCCCCTCTCTGGAACGCTGGTAGTCGACGCTTGGTAGATGTGCAACCCCCGAGTCCACCTTCAACACGAACATCTCCTCCCTAGTCGATACGTAGGGAAATTGCCTCTGGAAACCCTACAAGCAAAAAGGTAGATCTACGATCAAACCCTAAAAGATACATTTGAATGAGAAGAAGTCGCTTACCTGGTAATCTCTATCTCTTTGATGCTCTCTCTCCACTCAGTCGGTCGCTTCTCATCCTTCGTCAACTGAAATCGCGCCTCCCATACCCAGCTGAATTGGGAAATTCGTTTAAAGAAAGGAGAAAGTTCTAGGTCGTTTTGCCCTAAAAGTTGGGGAGCCGATCAACGTGGTTGTTTTGGCTTGTATCTTGCAATTTTGCTTGTATCTTGCAATTTTTGCTACGACACTGTTTTTGTTTAGATTCTTAAATCATGTTTTAGCTGATTTATTATCTGAACTCTTCATTTGATTATCCTCCTTATTTAATGAAATTTTTTAATTTCTCAAAAAAAGTCCACTTTTTGGTTAATTAAAAATTAACTACCTAGTAATATATCTTATTTTATTCAAAAATAAAAATTAATGTCACATTAATATTGACATAACATTTAATTAATGAAAAATTAACTTTGTCAAATTTTCATTCACAAGGTTTATAAAGAACGTTTCAAAAATGTTAGGGATTAATTTAAATTGCTTTAAAATATTAGGAGTAAAGTTGTATTATGTCATAAATGTTAAGATTCAAAATACTCTTTTACTTATAATCACAATGACATATTCAATAATTTTTAGACACAAAATTTATGTTTTTTTAAAACAAAGTTACAATAAAATTAAATTCATGCAACTTTTGCTTCAGCCTTTAAAATTTATCAAATTCATAATAATCAAGCATCTTCATAATAATGAGCTAATGGAGACTTTAATACTTACATTTTTTAATATGGGCATAATGTAGAGTTCACTAACAATAACTAGGTGTGGGTCAACCATTGTCAAAATAACTAGAAGTAGTCATTTGGATAGTTGACCCTTAAAACGTATAAACCCTTTAACATTTTCATGTTTAGTCAATATGATATACTCTAATACTCTCCATCAAGTACAACTAGGACTGGACTTCTAGTTGTCACTTGAAATAAATGCAATGGTAACCAGACCAGGTTGCTAGAACTGGACATCTAGACGAACAATCGGTAACTAGTCATTTAGATAGTTGACCCTTACCACTTATAAATCTTTAATATTTTCATGTTTAGTCAATATGAGATACTCTAATACTCCATCTCAAGTGCAATTAGGACCAGACTTCTAGTTGTCACTTGAAATAAACGCAGTGGTAACCAGACCAGGTCGTTAGGACTGGACATCTAGATGAACAACCGAGAAATTAATTATTCAGACCAAATCTACTCTGATAGTATATTAGATTTTTTAATATGGGCAGAATGTAGAGTCCACTAACAATAATTAGATTTGGGTCGACCTTTGTCAAAATGACTAGAACTAGTCATTTAGATGATTGACTCTTACCACTTATAAACCTTTTAACATTTTCATGTTTAGCCAATATGGGATACTCTTATACTCTCCCTTAAGTGCAACTTGAACTAAACATTCAGTTGTCATTTGAAATAAATACAGTGGTAATCGGACCGAGCCGTTAGGACTGGACATCCAAACAGACAACTGTGAAATTAATAATCCGAACCAAACCTGCTCTGATACCATATTAGAATTTTTAATATGGGCATAATGTAGAGTCTACTAGCAAGAATTGGGCTTAGGTCAACCATTGTCAAAAAGACTAGAACTAGTATTTTGGATAGTTGACTCTAACCACTTTTAAACCCTTTAACATTTTCATGTTTAATCAATATGAGATACTCTAATAATACCATTGATAGAAAATAAAATGTGATTTAATTATGGACACAAATAAAAAAATAATTTTTATAATTTTCTGATTGGATTTTTTTAAATCGCTTTAAAAAATGATAAATAAAAGGGCTAAAACATACCTAATTTAAAATCATATAGCACTTTTCTTCTTAGACATTAATTTTAAGTTATGAAGGTATTTCTCAATTTGTTACTTATATTATCTTTTTTATAGTAATAAAAGAAATATATCTCTCTGTCTTACTATTAAGTCACGTAGTAGTCCAACCATATAAATTCTAGGAACTAATGTGTGTGTGTGTGTGTGTGTATATATATATATATAATAGTAGTCCAACCATATAAATTCTAGGAACTAATATGTGTGTGTGTGTCTATATATATATATATAGAAAGAGAGAGAGACAAAGAGACAACATTTATCCAAACTACCAAAATTGTTGTTTTCAAAAGACCTCTAACATGCAATGAAGTTGCCAATGTACTTCATGTTTATGTTAGTTGCATGAAATTAGACGAAGTTTTCTTTAAACAACTGAGTTTTATTTCATTATATAAATATAATATGATAATAATATTGGGTTTGGGTTCCCTCCTGTGTGGTAAAACTCAAAATTTGTTAAAGCTCACTTTCTTTTGAGCCCATTAGGGCTAATTTTTTGTCTTACCATTCAACCAAATTTTAGCTGCCTAGAGTGAGAGAAGAGAGAGAGTTGGTTTTTTCCTTCAAACTTTACAAAAGGAGAAATTTTTCACCCTGACCCGTTTTACATTCCGGCAACTGGGAAGTCGTTCACTGTTGGATTGGCCTCTTTTTTGGTATACAATTTGAAGACATATTGTTCTTCATTTTGAACGGTGGAGATTTGGTTCGAAGGTCTAGAGGTTGAGTTTTTGTTCCAAAATTGGATTGGTCTCAAAGTGTTTCTAAAACTGACGAACTTCACAATATACAAATTTTGGCATGTCATTCTTTGTCCAATCGAGCTGAATTTTGGTAAGCATGTTCCTTACTCATTGTTCTTTATTTTGAACGGTGAAGATTGGATTTGGATGGCTGGAACTTTTCCAGAATTTGTTAAAACGGAAGTCTTTGTTGTGATTGCTCTCTTAGTATAGTTCTCTACTTTGATTTGTGGTTATATGAGATTGAGCCTTTGATTTCTGGATTATTGTGGCTGTTGATCTTTGTAAGACAGTATCTATTAGGAGTGGATTTCATTTGCTTGGACCAAGAGAGGTCCCGTGGTTTTTTTATCCTTCACACCTAAGGAGTTTTTTGCCATGTTAAATAATTATTGTGTTTTGTGATTGGTTGTTTGATTTGTGCATTATTGAGGCACCTTGTGATCATGTAGTTTGCTGAAAATTTTTGCTCATCGTTACTCCTAATAGATTCATTCAAGTAGGGAAAGATTTATTAATTGATTGTTGCGTGTGTTATACCCGCTTCCTTCCCAATACAGTGGTATCAGAGCCTAGTTAATTTGTTAATTGGGTCTATTTTTGTTTCTTTGAATGATGGAAGTAAATATGAGTAAAATGATTTATTTGGATGGCACAAACTATCACACTTGGAAAGGAAAGATGAAAGATCTTCTATTTTTAAAGAAGTTGCATTATTTATATTTGCTACTAATAAGCCTGAGTCTAAGTTTGATGAAGAATGAGAGTTTGAGCATCAACAACTATGTGGCTTTATTAGAAAATGGGTTGAGGATAATGTATTGAATCATATTGTCAATGATACACATGCCAAGACTTTGTCGGAGAAGCTTTAATCTTTGTATGCTTCTAAAACTGGCAACAACAAATTATTCTTGCTTAAACAAGCCATATGCTTGCAATACAAAGAAGGGAGCTCGGTTCTTAACCATGTGAATGAATTTCAAGTATCTTTGATCGGTTGTCCAGTATGGGTGTGAAATTTGATGAGGACATTGTAAGACTTTGTTTGTTAAATACACTCCCTGATTCTTGGAGAACTTTAAAATATCTTTGACAAATTCTGCTCCTCATAGTATTGTAACCATGCAGTATGTGAAAAATGGTGTTTTGAATGAAGAAGTGAGAAGGAGAACTCAGGAGACTTCTACATCACAGTCATATATTTTGTTTACTGAAAGCAGGGGGAGAAGTAAAAGCAAAAGTCAAGATCATAGTAATAGAGGCAAGAGCAGGAGTAAATCAAAGTTGAGGTATAAGAACCTTGAATGCAATTATTGTGGTAAAATGGGGCACATCAAGAAATATTGTTTTAAATTGAAGAGAGACAACAAGGGTGACAAAGGCAAGCAAGAAAAGAAGGGAAATGATGATAACAATAATCGGGTTGTTGTTGCTATTTCAGTTGATTTAGCAGTTGTTCATGATGGAGATATGATTAATGTTGCTAACAATGATATTCTTTGGGTACTTGATAGTGGTGCTGCACATCATGTTGCTTCAAGGAGAGAACTCTTCACATCCTATACTCCTGGTGATTCTGGAATTTTACGGATGGGTAATGAAACTACATCCAAAGTAGTGGGCATTGGCACTGTGACTGTGGAGACCAACCTTGGAATGAAGTTGGTGCTTAAGAATGTTAAGCATGCACCAGATGTAAGGTTAAATTTGATCTCTTGTGAAAATTTGTATTATGATGGATATGGCACAAATTTGTTTGAGCAAGGCACAGTGTATAAAGGGTCCTTGATTGTGGCTAGAGGGTTTAGAACTTCAGGCTTGTATTGGTTACAAACTACAATCCCTATAAATCTTGTGAATGCAGTTGAGAGTGATGGCTCTTCATATTTATGGCACAAGAGGTTAGGTAACATTAGTGAGAAGGGACTGAATATTCTAGCT
>JANSVB020000061.1:2380770-2398073 GCA_025504935.2 Erythroxylum haughtii
TTTCAAATTACTCATTTAAATTTTAAAAATACCAAAAACAAGTCCTTAGTGTTATTTTAATTCGTTGCAAATTTTAGCGGTAAGTTTTCAAATCAAACCCCATTTTATTGTTTAGGTTGCATTGCATTTAGTTACTTAGGAAATAAATTTCACTTTTGGTTCCTCAGAGAGAACGACCCGAAGTTGCGCTATATGCAATCCTTGGTTAAATTTTTGAAGTAACCCCAAGGCGACAATCGGACGAAGAAAGGTTATTTCACTCCTAAAAGGTTATATCATATCTTTTTGTCTCTTTCTTTATTATGTAACTTTTAAAAATTATATCTTATTCTCTTTCTCCTTCTTTCTCTTACCCTCTTTCTTTTATGCTTTTAAGTTGAGAAAATTATATTCATTGAAAGAACCACTAAAATGAATAAAACCGAAAAAATAATATAATATAATTAAATAATTTTATTTTAAAGATGAAACAACTATTCTAGTAAAGTGAAGAAATTCACTTGAAACACAAATGTTCAAGGATGATGCAATTAGAAGTATATTAGGATTATAAAAATAATTTAAAAAAGAAGAATTTAAATCTCCTTTATTTTTACTTATTTTTAATTTTTAATTATTTTATATAATTAAAAATTATTTTTATGTTACAAATTTTAAAAATAGTTTTGTTTATTAATAGAAATATAATATGATCAATTATTATATATGTGATAGAATTTGTTAGGGGATTAATTGGTTAGCTATAGTGAACCAAGGCTCCATAGGCTTTCTATTTATTGAAGTAATTTTACTCAACAAAATGATATATCTATTGAGTTTGGGTTCTCTCCTACGTGGTAAAACCCAAAATTTGTTAAAGCCGACTTTCTTTTGAGCCCATTAGGGCTAATTTTTGTTTTACTATTCAACCAAATTTCAGTTGCCTAGAGTGAGAGAAGAGAGAGAGTTGGTATATCCTTCAACCTTCACAAAAGGATAAATTTTTCACCCTAACCCGTTTTACATTTCTGGCAACTGAGAAACCATTCACCGTTGGATTGGTCTCATTTTTAGTATACAGTTTGAAGAATATTGTTCTTTATTTTGAACGGTGGAGATTTGGTTTGGAGGTCTGGAGGTTGAGTTTTTGGTTCCAAAATTAGACTGGCCCCAAGGTGTTTCCAGAACTGATGAGCTTCACCATATTTTAATTTTGATATGCCATTCTTTCTTCGATTGCGCTAAATTTTGGTGAGCTTGTTCCTTACTCATTGTTCTTTATTTTGAACGGTGAAGGTTGGATTTGGACGGCTGAAACTTTTTCAAAATTTGTTAGAACAGAAGCCTTTGTTGTGATTGCTCTCTTAGTATAGTTCTCTAATTTGATTTGTGGTTATATGAGATTGAGCCTTTGATTTCTAGATTATTATGACTGTTGATCTCTGTAAGACAGTATTTGTAATAGTGGATTTCATTTGCTTGGACCAAGAGAGGTCCCGTGATTTTTTATCCTTCACACCGATGGAGTTTTTGCCACATTAAATAATTATTGTATTTTGTGATTGGTTTTTTGATTTGTGCATTATTGAGGCACCTTGTGATCATTTAGTTTGCCGCAAATTTTTGCTCATTATTATTCATAATAGATTCATTTAAGTGGAGAAAGATTTATTGATTGATTGTTGCATGTGTTATACCCAGTTCCTTCCCAACAAATAAGAGATGGGTAATAGAATTTGATGTCATATATATGTGTGTGTGATTATTCTTTTGCAAACTGTTCTACCTCAATAGTAGAATTTATAATGGCTGGCTGCTTGGAAATCTTTCAACTTACCACACTACCATTCCGAGAGAAGATATACTTTGATTATGATTTACTATCATCTAGATCTGATTGAAAATTAGTATTTGAATACTCTTGAACTCTTAGTTCAGTTCTTTCATAAATCAAAAAAATATCTTTACTCCTTCTTAAGATAGAGTTGTGGAAACCTAAATGTATGCCTAAGCTTTAAGGTTTCTAGAAAAATTCTCCAGTGTTTGTGTTGTTTTTGAAAATCAAGTATATGTTTCCTTAGTTTGATTTTGCCTCTCGTGTTTCTGAGTTCTAGAAACGCAGTGTATGTGCCCATTTTAGTTTCTACAAAATGCCTTCATCTTCTTGGTTTTGGAAAATTTGAAGTTCTACATTGAATGTTGGGTTTTGGTTTATAGTGTTGCGCTAGGCCTTCACCAGAGGTATCCTCCTTTGCCGCAAAAGGCAATGGAGCTAGTGGTTATAAGGGCGATGAAGAGATGAATGGCAAGACCAGTAACGCAAATGCAACAAGAAAACGTCGGGGGATAAAGGGTAAAGATTAAAATTACATAAATTAATTATTAATTCATTAATACAAGTTACTCATTTATGACCAGAAATAAATGAGTAACTTGTATTTTTGTAACAAAAGTATGGTTACATACATCGATAACCCTCTTCAAATTCTACAAAGTGAGTAGTCTTCTGCACTAAGTACGTTGACGTTTACACGCTTAAAGAAAAACAAATTTATGCTTTTTTAAAGAAAAATAAAGATCAAGATAGCCAAAGAAAACTAAAGATGAACGAAATGGGCCATAAACATCATAAATAACAAAATTCTTGAAACCAGAGGAAAAAAATTAACACCCAAACAACCATGTGTTCGGAGGCTCTACAGAGAAGCTAGCTTATGAGCAATACCATTTGCTTCGCCGATAACACAATTAAATTTAATAGAAACATTGCATGAGATTTCAAAAGCAATGGTGTCTATTGTAGTTGCAAACTCAGAGACCTGAATTCACCTTAAATCGACACACTGAAAATTCCAACAAAGTCTCCTTTAGCATAACATTGATCAAGAGGGGTGCTCCTCGACAGCCATAGACCTTCAAAAATGCATATGCTTCGTGGAGCCGTGATGATGCCATTAAAGGCAGTGATATGCTGCCAAGATAACACTATCCTTCCAATCTTGCAAACTTACTTCACAGCTTGTAAAATTAACATTAAGCTTATACCATCCTTCCGGAGTAATACTCTCAACTATACTTTATGAGAGGAGAGTGATGCCAGTCCTGTCCCATCTGGAGGTTGACTAACAAGTATTCCTCCAGCTAAAAGGCCAATCTGAATCTTATATTTTTTTTCTCTTATTTGGTAGCTCAGACTTTTGGAAGTATGGGCAGCCAAGTTGGACGGATGCATGAACTTGTGGATAAAGAAGTAGAGGTGATGCTCATCATCCACTTTGTTTCAAATGGAGGAAATGTCATTGTTGACGCATTTTATTGTTAAAGATGTAAATACATAAAATGGCGTCTTTAAAGGAAATTCGAGAAGAGCAGTAGTTCAAGCAATGCATATACTTTGAAACAGTACAAGCACGCAAATGATTTTGACAACTCATCACCAGAACTTGATAACTAAATCGAAACGAAAAGTCCATCCATCCTTTGGCGAAACTATTTTAAGCTAAGTTGACTTGACCATTGGTTTTCCATATCCAAGCCTAGTCCCATGTTCTCCTCTTCTAGCCTTCTATGTCGCCTTGTCCTTTCCACAGCACCTTAATCATCACAGAAATGATAACACCAAGTCAAATATAGTAGAAAGAAAACTAAAATTCAAACGAAGGTTCTTGGTTACATCCTTATGTAGGTCGAAGAATCATACAAGTCACTGTTTATTTCGCTTGGTTAATCTTATCAACCATGTCTACCTCTGGCATTCAATTGCTGAAATCTTAGTACTTTGTAAGGCAGACTTAGCATATAGAACCATCTACATCTAATTAATCCATGCAAGAGAGAAATAGGACCAGAAGATTAGGATCACCTATTTCTATACGCGTAAAACATCTCGTACATAAAATAACAGATGAGACAACATTGCTAAATGCGAATATTGAAAAAAAAAAAACCTTTTATATCTCTTCTTTGAACCGCAGGGACATAACGCATTTCTGCTAATTTGTCCACTTTTAGCCAAGTTTGACCTTGCAAGATCCAATGGTGTTGACCCCATCAGCTTTTGGACCTACAAAACAAAAGGCGCATACAAGAGTTCATGTTCCTCACAACTCACCTTGAATAAAAGGTTTTTAAGTACTAGTATTTTGTATAGATGTAATGTAATTTCTAGAGTGAAAAAGGAATCAAGTAATCAGTTATAAAATTATTGACATTAGTGTGCATAAAGAGAAGAAATAATAAAATAGATAGGATTAAATTATTTGGATCAAGAAGACCTAAGCTATTCCAGATTGCCACAGTCATACTACTTATGCACGTATAAAATGCCAAGGTTGATACAAGTACCTCAGCTATGCTCTTTGGCATTGGTTTCCCCTCTTCTTTTAATTGCTGTAGCTTCTTTTGTGCTTCTTTAGCCCAGGTAAACTTTGAAAGAGCACTTTCAACATCCGCTATTGTGCAATTACAGTGTTCTGCTGCTTCTTGTTTTTGGCTGGTTTGGATATTCTACAAACCAACAAATCTATAATCTCAATCAGTGACACTTGATGAGATCAAAATTTAGCAACCAAAACATGGCATACAAATGCTAGAGTGATTTTTCTTTGACTCTAATGTGTTATTGATGATCACCAATGCTTAAACCACTGTCAGTATACAGAACAACGCACACTAGAATATTCAGAATTTTCAATACAAGTAACATTTGAGGATTTCTTCGTTTACATATTATTCCATAAAAGTCTCTTAATTAAAACCCTTGCACGAAAGTAAACTACCATTAATATTCAAGCAAACAATCAGAAACACTTGAGCCTAGAATATCAGTTAGACGCCTATGCATCCAATTAACAGGTCCTAAGTGTTGAATATAAACAAAATCCAAAACATACGGACGGACAAACCTACCTCTCCAGCAGGATCCAATTTGCTAAGATAGAGAATTATCGATTCCATCTTCCCAAAAGCATCTGCAAACGTTGCTTCACTGCTTCGACCAACAATGTAATTCTTGAATGTCCCAACTTTCCTAGCCTTCTTCAACTCATCAGCAAATTCTAGAACAAAATGTAGCAATAACAACAATATTTCCCACATTAACACGCATCCAAGTTCCACAAACAAGAAAATTTATCTATCAAATTCCAATTTCCAATTTAAGCCTATAGCTCATTTCCCACCCACATAAGCATTAAAGAATCAGCCTTTTAAAGCCAAAATTGAAAGCACCATATCGTAAAAGCCACCAAGTAATGAGCTTTACGTAACACTTACGAAGAAGTGTGAACGATTCAGAACCGGTTTTCAAGTCCTCCTTTTTCTTGCCGGTAAAAACCCCTTTGATGGAGTCCATCCATGAGCCTAAAGACGTCGTAGAAGATATCAACCGGTGTTGATATACAGATTGGCGTATGCTGGAATACTGATATTGAGAAGAATAGAACAAGAATGAGGCGAAGGGTTTAAGTTTTTCCTTGTTGGAGATGGAGACTAGGGTTTTAGGAGAAAGCATTTGTTTTGGAATCCACAATTTCTTTTCTCCCCCAATACAGTGCTTAATCTGGGCTTTAGTGGTAGTTTTTGCAGGGGGGCCAGTGAAGATGCTTGACACTCGTCGCCGACGTCGTTTCTCAAGCTTTTTGGAAATTCGTGAAATTTCGTACGGGTAAACTGTATTTAAAATCCCAAATTCTAATTTTGTAATAGTAACTAGAATTATTAAAAATATTTGTTAAATACTTAAATTTTTAATGTTTTTAATAAAATAGCTCACGTCAACCAAACATAAATATAAATATTAAACAACTTGATCAAATATAATTTCTATTAATTATTCCAAATTCTCATATAAAATATACCTCCACTTTCAAATTTTGTGAAAATTTTGGATGTAGTGTATTAATAAATTCTAATTTAATATTCGTATTTTGCATATGATATTTAATTAAAAGATATTTAATTACTATATTTTTAATTCTAGAGTATTGAATGTGGTTATTAGGGACATAAATGGAACTAATATCATTGTACCTAATTACTATCCCTATAAGGTCTATAACAAAGTTTCTTAAGTTGTTCTCTAAACTATAGAATTGGTGTATAACAACTATCGATCACTATATATTTAGCTTTCACGATTGATAAGGCATGTGAAATTTGTGTTTTATTTAATCATAAGACTAATGCATTTTTTAGGAATTAAAAAATAATAGATTTGCTCCTTTTGACTAAAAGACAATTGACATAATCTACATCTTAATACCTAATCAAAGTTAAAGAATGTATATTTAAGATACCAAAGTTCTAAAGTAATGGTACCACAAATATTTAAATATGTACTTAACTATAAAAGATGAGATTTCTTATGACTTAGATTGAAATCTGACATACAAGCATACATTAAACATAATATCAAGTCTACTTGCATTAAGTAAAGTAAACTACTAATTATACTTCGATATAACTTTATTTTATCTGTTTGACTTCTTTGTCCTTATTCAACTTAGTTGTGACATTTATGGGTTTTCATAATAGCCTGGCTTGATCCATTCTAAAGCACTTAGTAGTTCTTTGGTGTACTTAAATTGATTAATGAAAATATACTTCTTCGTTTACTTAATTTGGAGTCTAAAAAGAGGTCAAGTTCTTCCATAATACTTATCTCAATTTCCCTACTCATACACATTAAAAAAAATTCTTTGCAGAAGATCTTATCAATTATACCAAAAATAATATTACCAACATAAATTTATACAATTAGAATGTCCTGCTTATGTTTTTTAATGAAAAAAGTTATGTCAACATTGTCTTTAGTAAAATCATTTTTTAAAAACAATGTATTTTTAATGAAAAAAGTTATGTCAACATTGTCTTTAGTAAAATCATTTTTTAAAAACAATGTACTAAGCTTATCATACCATAGGAGCTTGTTTTAAACTATAGAATCTTTAGAGAGCTTACAAACACAGTTAGGGGCATCATAAATTTCAATATTAGGAAGATGATTAACATAAATTTCTTTTTGAATAAAATTATTTTAAAATACAATTTTGATGTGTCTAATTTCTATTACTTTTAATTGTCTTCATATATTGATTTTGGTTACAAATCCTTATATTTTGATCAAAATGTGAGATTAATTGAGTGAAAATCGTGTGAATATTACATTAATGTTAATTGGATTATTTTGTAAATTTTGCATTAAATACCAAAGTCACGCATTTAATGCACAGGGTGACTTGGTAAGTCACCATCGTGCAAGATGGTGATTTTATGTCACCACCGTGCATGTTTAATGGACGAGGGTGAGAGTCACGCATGCACGAGTGTGACAAGGGAGTCACCCCTGTGATTCCCCATGCACGACTGTGAGAAGTTTTAACATTAATTATGGCTTTAATAAGTGCCAGCACACGATGTTAAGGCACGCAACCCTAATCCTAAAGAAAGTCGAATAAAAAGGAGGAGAGGGTGGAGGTTGAGAAGAATCATCTTTCATTCACTGATTCATTCATTCACTTACACAAAGGCACAGACATGGGAGGCGCAGAGAGATAAAGAACAAAAAGATAAACAAAGATGAGAAAGAAAGATAGTTTCAGAAGGAGAAGAAGAGAGCAACAACAGAGAAATGGGAGCTGGGAAGAGAGGCCGAAAGCAAGAGTTGGGGTTGATCTTGAGCAAACATTATGTTGGAGGAGAGCAATTGAAGCAGAAGGCGAGAGACAAAGCTAAAAGTTGAGAGTGCAGAAGACCTCCAATATCTCATTATCCAACCCTCTATTTGCTTATCTCATTCCTCATCTGTTGCTTATTTCTTTGAGTTTACTGTTCTGTTGTATTAATTGATTCATACTCTTGTTAGCTTAACGATTGTTGCTTGCTATCTTATCATAATTCATTTAAGTAGTTACAAGGTTGTTGTTTTCAAACTTCTGTCAACAATAATATGGGATTGAAGTAACTGAGTATGATGAACTGTGTGTATGATATGATGGGTTGATCTCTTTTCTTGAGAATTAATTTAACTATTTAGTTGAATATGCATGATTAGGTTACATATATATTGTCTTATTTATTGATGTGGTTTCTGAACTGAATAGATGTAATAGAATAACCAAACTTTGGATATTTTAATGTTAAATAAAGATTTGAGAAATGAAGTTTAATATGGATCGTGAAATTATGGACACTTAAGTTAAGAACTAGAAATATATTAACTTAAGTGGTTATTGATAGTCGGGCTTTCATTATTAATTTGGATAGTAACTTGTTGAATATGAAAGTTAGGTTAGTTCATCATTCGAATCGATTTAAAACCTAACTATTAACTTTAGTAAGACAACAATCCAATTAATTTTCCTTAATCATGCATAAGAGATTAAATAAGTGTAATTAATGCTCAAGAGTTTTTCCACTTCGATTAATTTATTTGTCTTTGCTCCAATTGATTCGGTCTACTTTTCAATTTAATTTCGTAATTTTCCTTAAAAGCTTTCACTCAGTAATCGGGATAGAATGTTTAGGAATGCATTATTTTTTCAATTCAAACTTAAGTTAAGTTGATTAATTTCACCTCCGTGAAAGACGACCCTAGCTTATCAGCTACAACTATCTTGTATACTTGTGAGTAGGATAGCCTAGGTCTTTTTAGAATTTTTTGAGCATAACAAGTTTTTGGCTTCATTGTCAGGGTGGTGTTTAGTATTTTGAACTTGAATTAATTTGATTGTTTTTATTTGCTAAAATGATTTTTATTATTTCGTAAATTTTTTTGTCTGTTTATGCATACATATTTGTCGTTTTATTTCATTGGGTTGTTTTAGCAATTTTCTTATTAATTCAATGTTGTTTTTATTCGGTTTATGCAAGGAAGGAGGTCTCAGGAAAGTAAACTTGTTCCCTTTATTGACAACGTACATCAGATAAGAGAACTGCCAAGGGACATTGAAGACAATCTCGAGGGATTCAAACCAGAAGATCAAGAGATGAGTGAGAAGCAGTCAATAATGAAGGAGTATGAGAAACCAATAATTGGTACTGCTACTTCATGCATTCGTCAGGGAGAGGTAGCTAAAAACTATGAGTTGAAGAGCATCCACTACAACATGTTGCCATCTTTCTATAGGGTTCCCAATGAAGATCCCTTAAACTTTATTAGGGAATTCTATACCACTCTTCAAACGTTCCTATTGGATGGCCTAAATAAAGATCAACTCAGGATAAGGTGCTTTTGTTGGATCCTAAATTTTTTCTAAATTTCTTATTAATTGTTTAATGATTTATTCATGCTTGTTTGTTTGTTTAATTATTATTATTATTATTTTAATTAAATTGGGTCGTTAATTAGAAATTTAAGGGGAGGATTAGAAATTGAAATTGGATTGAAGTGTTAGAAATTAAGTTAGCTTAAGTAGTTAGTAGGCTTGTGTTAAATGAAAGAAGGGAAAAATTGGAAGAGACTAACTAATGGAGGGTATAACTGGAAGAAAGAAGCTAAATTGTGTCTTAAAATTAGAAGAAGTGAGGAGATAATTCGTGAGCAGCCAAAGAGGAGCAAAAAAAAAGAAATGTGAAAAGAGAGAAGAGAAAAGAAGAGAAGAGAAATCGAGAAAGATAAGGAAGAAGGAGGAAAAATCGTGAGAAGAAGAAGCAATCAAGCTTCTTAAGATAAGTTTTTCATCTTTTCTTCTTATTTAGTGAAGAAAAGGGTTGTGTTGTAAATGAAGAAGTTTTAGAGAGAGAAAGGATTTTTTGTATTGGAAATGATTGGAGGAAGAAGATGGGTTTCTAAGCTAAGTTTTGGGTTTTCTAATCTAGATGGACTATGGTTAGGTTAAGTTTAAGCTTGATTTGAGTTAATTTCATTTTTTTATGATTATGAAAATTTGGGAGATTTCCATTTGAAGTGAAATTGAATGAGAATTTTGGGTATGTTAGGAAATCAAAAACAACCTACCCAAGAGCAAGAGGAAGGGCACAAATTGAGTTTGGATTTTTAAGAATTATAAGGTGAGTAATTTATTTATAGTTATTGTGTAATGGGCAAAATGTCTTGTGTGTGTATTGTGTGTTAAAATGACTTGTTTGAAATGTAGTGATGTGAGAATTTCATTATGATGTATGACATTGTGATAAAACAATTGAATAGTGTGTATGATCATGTTATGCCATTGAATTGAGTCATGGCATTTTGCATAAAGAAAAAGCATGAGAATATGAAATTGTGAATGACTGAATTGAGCGTGAACTTTGATTGTGTTTGCGCGAGAGAGGAACCGTTTCGTAGTCACATGCACGTCGACATAAAGCCTTCTCCCAGATACCTGCTTGTGGCCCACGAGATCTAAAAAATGGACTCGTTCTATTCACGGTGTAAACTTCGGTTTCTCCGTTTTATTCCATGGAATTCTCGAGCTAATTGTTTGTGCATTTGCATTTTGATATGTTAAATTATAATAAAATTTGTGTGTTATGCTTTGATTATGTATTGAGCTATGAGTTATGAATTGTATTTGTGAATGTTGAACTTGCATTGCTAGATTAAGAGACGACATGGTTGCATATATGAATATTCACATATATGTTTGATTGTCTGGCTTGTTACCAATAGCTATAAATATCTTAGCCACTGAGCTGTGTAGCTTAACCCAACATTTTTCCTACTCCTCAGGTGTGGATTGAGAAGATCAGTGATCCTTGCAAGGCAATTGGACAAATTCCAAGATAGTTAGCTTTTATACTAAGTTAGTGGCTAGACTTTTGAATAGCTTTATAAGCATATTGAACATTGAGCATCCAATGTAATTTTTGTAATTTGTGTTAAGAATTTGATGTAATGTCAATATGTGATTAAAGCTATGTATGGAATCTATGTATGAACTTCATTTTGATTTGGAAATGAATTGAAAATTAAATAATTTCTGTTATGGATGTGCTTATTATCTTGTAGTGTACATTACATATTTCAAGTTTTTCATAAGGGTAGAATTTGTATACTAATTTTAGGGGAAAATTTGGATAAATATAGGCTGAATTAGACAAAGTGGTCTTCTTCTAAGTTGTAGTTTATCCTCTCAGTTTTCTAAAGGTATAAAGTATGTAAATTTTGGATATCGGAGTTGAGAGATATGAGAATTACAAGTGGTGATGTTGTATAGGATGTATACCCAGGAACAGCTATGGTAAATGGTGAGAATTAATGGCCTTGATGGATTAAATGAGTAGGGATTAGTGGATTTAATGGATCAAAGTTGGTTTTTGTATAGATATGAAGTGGTTTTGCACTAGAAGGGGTGAATTTGAGAAGTTTATGAGTGAAAATAATATTAGAATGGATGTAGGAAGCATTGGAGGGGGTTTGGAGGGGTTTGGGAAACCCCTATGTCTGTTTAACGGATTTTAGGTTCGTTAAACGAACCTTCTCGGGCTAAAAAGGAACCCTAGCATCGCCCATGTCCGTGGATGTCCGTTAAACGGACCTTCTCGGCCAAAAAGGACTCCCAAACCCAACAATGTCCATTAAACAGACATGAATGTCCGTTAAACGGACAGTCACGGGAAAGCTACAGTAAATCGCAATTTTTGACCCCTTTTAGAGGCAGAATCTCACTTTGTGGTCTTCAAATGATCTAAGAACGAACTCAATCCGACATATGTAGCAAAAGTTATGACAATTGCGCCAAGAGAGGTTCATAATGATTAAGGACATAAATAGGTTGGATTCTTTTGGCCATAACTTTGTCATCCGACCTCCGAATGAAGTGATTCTTAAAGCGATAGATTCCTAATGAATTTGTCTACTTCTTCATAAAAATTGGTAGCTTTTGGTGTTGAATTTAAATAGATTTATGAAAATAAAATGAGGGATCGAGTGGAAGAGTATAATCGGGTTATGAACATACCTTGAGATTTTAGGCATATCTTGAGCTATAAAGATCCGAATGAGGTAATTCTTGTTTCAAAATGAACTAGAGACATAAAGCTACAATTTTCTTGAAGAAGTCAAATTGAGATATTGGTGATTGGCTAGTGTGGGCAGGCCACCCCTGTGAGATGACGACTGATGAGGATTCATTGAAATAACCCTTCAAGGAAACCCGCTCATGCTTTATGACTCCGGATAGATTGTTAGGCTTTGGAAACAGGGCTCAACAATTATTGCTCCTTAATATCACCTAAGAGGGGGTGAATTGGGTGAATTCAAGATTTTAATTAAAGGCTACTAACTTATAAAAAACAATGTCTATAAATTATCACAAATGTAAGAATAAAATAAAAGTGAATGAATTTAGCTATGCTTGTAAACAATAAACTAAAGAGTAAAGGAAGAGAAACAATTAACTGATTTATAATAGTTTGACAAACAATCCTTACCTTTGTCTACTTCCAAGACTCATTTTTAATTTTCACTATAATTTTTCTTTCAAAATGAATAATAACCTTTATACAATCTTTTATTTTAACAAAGAGGAACCCATTTTTTAATTTTTCTTCAAAGTAAATAGGAACCTTAAACCATTTTAGGTACTTCCAATACAATGATCACAAATTCCAAAAAAAGATTACAACTCAAACTTGCTCACTTGATTATTTTGATAATCACAAAGGCTTATGATTGATTGTTTATATGCTCATAAGCATTACAAGTCTTAACCATAAGTGCATGATGTAGTTATAGCTAACACTGGAAAGTACAGGTCGATCCCATTAGGACTATAAGTAATAGTATTATACGATATCAAATAAGTAGGCGTCATTGATGATATCATCTTTTTATGTGTTTTGTATCATCTGGGTTTTGTTCCTTCTGTCTGTTCGTTCCTTCTGCCTTTTATATCTTCTGTATTTCATATCTTCTGCCTTTTGTTCCTTCTGTCTTTTCGTTCCTTCTTCCTTTTGTGTCTTCTGTGTTTCATATCTTCTACCTTTTGTTCCTTCGGTCTTTCCGTTCCTTCTGCCTTTTTTATCTTCTGTGCTTCATATTTTCTGCCTTTTGTTCCTTCGGTCTTTCCGTTCCTTCTACCTTTGTATTTTCTGTGTTTCATATCTTCTGTCTTTTGTTCCTTCTGTCATTTCGTTCCTTCTACCTTTTGTATCTTCTATGTTTCATATCTTCTACCTTTTGTTCCTTCTCTGTTTCTGTTCCTTCAGCCTTTTGTATCTTTTGTGTTTCATATCTTCTGTCTTTGGTTCCTTCTGTCTTTCCGTTCCTTGTGCCTTTTGTATCTTCTGTGTTTTTTATCTTCTGGCTTTTGTTCCTTTTGTCTTTCTATTCCTTCTGCCTTTTTATCTTCTATGTTTCATATCTTCTACCTTTTATTCCTTCTTTCTTTTCGTTCCTTTGGCCTTTTATATCTTCTGTGTTTCATATCTTCTGCCTTTTGTTCCTTATGTCTTTCCGTTCCTACTGCCTTTTGTATTTTCTGTGTTTCTTATCATCTGCCTTTGGTTCCTTCTTTCTTTCCATTCCTTCTACCTTTTGTATTTTCTGCATTTCATATCTTCTGCCTTTTGTTCCTTCTGTCTTTCCATTCCTTCTGCCTTTTGTATCTTCTGTGTTTCCGATCTTCTACCTTTTGTTTCTTCTGTCTTTCCGCTACTTTTGTCTTTTGTATTCTTCTGTGTTGCTTCCAAATGTTGGGTTCCAGAAATGGGGTCCAGTAGAAGAGGCCCAGTGATTCTCAGGGAGGTTCTGATAGAAGACTCAAAAAGCATTAGGACCAAACTTTCAGGCCATCAACTGGATCCAGACAATCAGGATTCAGACAGGGAGGTAGTTTTGCACAGTCTAGGAACAACAAAGGAGTAGCATCGGGTCAGTTGCCAACTTGTGACCATTGTGGGAATAGGCACAATGGTGAATGCTGGAGGTTGACTGGAGCCCGCATTTGATACGTCTCACTTGATCATTAGGTTAGAAATTATGCTATAATGCTTGGAGCAAAGTCTAGTAAGAGAGGAAGTGTCACAACAGAATCTACTATGTAGTAGAGTCGAGCTAATGGGACTTGACAGAGGGGTCGTGGTAGAGGCAGGATGAGTTTTGGGAATGCTACTGGGAGGATTGAGGTGCAGAGTAACCAAACACTATCTTAAGCCAAAGTATATACCATGACGAGGCAAGAGATTCAAGAGTCTCCAGATGTCATTGAAGTTGTGTTATTACCATTTATTTTTGATGTTTATCCAGTGCGAGATCCTGGATCTACACATTCGTTTATCACACCACATATGGCATTTAGATTGCACTATGATAAAGAGTTACTGAGATGTGGATTAAAGGTGAGTATACCGATAGGTAGTACCACCTTTATTGGGGAAGTCTGCAAGAGGTGTTTCATTCACATTGATCAAGAAGAGTTAGAAGCAGACTTTATTATATTACAGTTAAAGGAGATTGATATTATTTTAGGTATGGATTGGCTCACTACATATAGGACTATCATGAACTACTACGTGAAGGAAGTTATCTTAGAGTCTCCTGATCAGTCGAGAGTAGTGTCCAGGGGTATAAGCCAAGTAGTGCCATCTAGACTGATCTCATTTATAAGTACTTTAAAGTTAATGTATGGTGGATGTGAGGCTTATCTAGCCCACGTGATTGATACTAAAGCTAAACGGAGTGTATAGAATATGCCTGTGGTAAAGGAGTTCCTGGATGTGTTTCCTGCTGAATTGCCTTATTTTCACCCAGACTAGGAAACGAAGTTCATGATTGACTTAGTACCAGGTGCTGTTGTTATATCCATTCCTCCATATAGGATGGCACTTGTGGAACTAAAGGAGTTGAAAGCTTAGATATAGGAGCTGATTGAGAAAGGATTCATTAGGCCCAGTGTTTCACTTTGGGGAGCTCCAGTGTTAGTTGCAAAGAAGAAAGATAGTACTTTGAGGTTGTGTATAGGTAACTTAATCGGGTTACAGTGAAGAAAAAATACCCAATGCCTAGAATCGATGGCTTGTTTGGTCAATTGCATAGAGCTCAAGTGTTTACTAAACTTGACTTGAGGTCTAGGTATTATTAGCTAAAGATAGGAGAGGTTAATGTATGAAAGAGTGCCTTCAGGAGCAGGTATGGGCATTTCGAGTTCTTAGTAATGCCATTTGGGTTGACAAATGCCCTAGCTGCATTTATAGCATTGATGAATAAGTTGTTTCAGCTCTACCTGGACCAGTTTGTAATTGTATTCATCGATGATATTTTGGTGTATTCGAAAAACAATAAGGAACATGCAAAGCATTTAAGAATGATACTACAAATGATGAGAGAAAAATGACTATATTCCAAATTCAGTAAATGTGAATTTGGGTTGAATCAAGTGGTTTTTCTGGGTGACATTAATAACTGGGCAGGTATTCAAGTGGACTCAATGAAGATAGAGGCAGTAATGAAATGGGAGACTCCGAAGAATGTATCAGAGATTCAGAGCTTCCTTGGATTGCTTGGATATTACCGGAGGTTTGTTGAGGGATTTTCTTTGATTTTAGCCCCTCTGACTAAGCTTCTGGGGAAGAATGTGGCATTCAGATGGAATGATAACTGTTAGAGAAGTTTTGAGGACTTGAAACATCGGTTGACTACAGCACCGGTGTTAGCTATTCCATCTGATATTCGAGATTATGTTGTATACATTAATGATGCTTCACACCAGGGCTTAGGATGTGTATTGATGTAACATGGTAAAAGTAATGGCATATGCATCGAGATAGTTAAGGTCTCATGAGATGAATTATTCGGTACATGATTTAAAGATTACAATAATAGTCTTTACTCTAAAGATTTGGAGACATTATTTATACGAAGAGATATTTCAGATATACACTGATCACAAAAGTCTGAGATATATATTGAGTCAGAAAGAACTGAACATAAGACAGAGAAGGTGGATCGAGTTGTTAAAGGATTATGACTGCACGATTGAGTATCATTTAGGAAAAGCAAATATTATGGTTGATGCTTTGAGTTGAAAGTCACATAGCAGTGTAGCTCAGATCCAGTTATCGAGGTTACCAAGTCTGATTCAGTTAAGTGCTTTGAATGAAGAGTTAAATCTCGAGCATAATGAAGCATTGACAGCCAAATTAAGATTGACTCCAATGTTGCATGACAGAATTAAAAGAGTCCAGAGTAATGATCCGAAAATGATGAAACTGATTAAGAAAGTTAAGGTGAATGCAAATTCAACTTTGAATTGAGAGATGAGATATTGTGGTTAAAGCAGAGATTGTGTGTACCTGATGTCGATAATCTCAGGAAGGAAATCCTAGAGGAAGATCATATGGCTATCTATGTTATGCATCCTGGCGTAGCTAAGATGTATAACACACTGAAACAACATTTTTAGTGGCCTGGAATGAAAAAGCAAGTAGCAGAGTTTGTTTCTAAATGTATAATATGCTAGCAGGTCAAAGCTGAGCATCAGGTTCCATTCGAAAAGCTTCATTTGTTGCCTATTCTAAAGTAAAAATTGGAACGAATTACTATAGATTTTATAATGGGATTGCCTAAGATTCCGAGGCAAAATGATGCGATATGTGTTGTGGTGGACCGATTAACTAAATCAGCTCATTTCATACCAGTTCGGGAGAACAATTCATTAGACTAATTGGCCCAGAGATATGTGACTGAGATTGTAAAACTGAATGGGGTTTTGGTATCCATTTTTTGGTATCCATTGTATCGAATAAGGATTTCAGATTTACCTCTAGATTCTGGAAGAGTTTACAATCAGCTATGGCATAAAGCTAAATTTCAGTACTACATTCTATCCTCAAACAGATAGACAGAGTAAGAGAACTATTAAAACTGTTGAGGATATACTTAGAGCATGTGTATTGGAGTTTCAAGAAGCTTGGGATCAATACATAGCATTAATTGAATTTGCATATAATAATTATTATCATAGCAGTATCGGGGTGGCTCCGTATGAGACATTGTGTGGTAAAAAATGTCGATTGTCGCTATATTGAGATGAAGAAGGTTTGAGAATGATTGAGGATCCCAAATTGATCCAAGATACTGTAGATAAGGTGAAACTGATCCAGAGTCGAATAAAAGCGGCTCAAGATAGACAAAATAGCTATGTGGATTAGCATCGACGAGATATAAAGTACAGTGATAGGGACAAAGTACTGAGAGTGTCGACTTGGCGAGGCGTATTGAGGTTTGACAAAAAGGGCAACGTAATATTTGTATATTGTATTTAATGTATATTTAATAAATTGTTGTTTTTATTGTTACAAATGAAAGTTATGACAGAATCAATTGGAATCATGCTTCTTTGTTCCTTTGTGCCTGGTCTACTCTTTTTGTTTGACCACAT
>JANSVB020000061.1:2410818-2426703 GCA_025504935.2 Erythroxylum haughtii
GGTTGGGGCAGGTAGAGCGGAGGGGGGGGGGGTCTTCCTCCCGCTCCCGAATGTGGACTTTCTTGCCGGTTGGGCCAGTAGCAGGCGGGGCAATGTGTGACTCCATAAGAGACAGTGAGTACGTAGCTCGCTATCAGAAAGAGTAGTTGGGGTTGCAGAGCAATAGTAGTGAAGGTAAACAGTAGCTCAGATTAGCTCAGATTGGGTGGTGATTTTCTCTCTATACTATTCTTCGGTCATTATGTGGATGTTTTTTCAAAAAGAAAATTAGAACTTCATTCCATTTGCGTCTTTCAATCTATACTGTAAAACAATATTGTATTGTACGCAGAACAAGATTAGAGTAGAATAAAAAAGGATTTGAAAGTAACTTTCGCAGTTTACAACTAACTAGAACAAAAGGATTTGTGTCGGTCGGTTCGAGACAAAAATCCTGCAATTAATAAAAAATAAAATAACCATAAAACTCAGTAAATGTCAGAAAACAAAAACGACGCAATCATTAATCTTAAACGCGGAGACCCAACACATGAACGAGCACTACCTCAGAAGCGAACAGGGACAGAGCTGATTGATCGACAAATTGAGACCGCCAGTAATGGCGCTATCATCGTCAACAGCTGCCGCAATCTCTCAAAAGGGTGTCGTTGTAACGGTGCCTGTTCTCGTTTTGTCCACCTCCGCCGCAGCCATTGCCTTGTTCTTTCTGTTATCGTCTTTCTCTTCGTGTTCTTGTCCTCCGCCGTCGCCGTCTCTCGATGGTTTCCGTCGTGGCGGTGACGGGGAGATGGCGGAGAGAATATCGGCGAGTAAGGATGATGTTGAGTGGGTCAAGGATCAGATCCGAGTTAATGGGTTGCATATGAAAGATAATGTCTTGAGGAAAGGGATTAATCCTCGTACAAGGGCTGAGCAACTTCAAGATCTCCTTCAGTAAATATTTATCTCTCTTTGTGGTTTTAGTTTTAGGGTGGTGGGTTGTTGAAAAAGTAGGATTTGAAGTGAGAATCATGTTAAAGATTGCAACTTGAATCTAAGTTTAGTGTTCTACGTTTTGTTTTTGTTGTTAGTTTTAGGGTCTGAATCTGCCTTCTTTTCATGTGTGTCATCCGAGATCATCACACCTTTTGGTTGAATTGGACTTTTTCCTAGGTTTTGGTTATTGGTTTGATGCTGCATAGTTGGTTTTGGAAGTTGTTTTGTTTGTAAGTGCGTGTTTTACTTTTGGAGTTCATTCAGTTTTCGAAGTGGAGATACGATAATGGAGTCCTCCAACCTAAAAGTGACTATAAATACGGAAGGGAGCAAGCTTTAAAGTATTTGCTTTGATTGAAGTACTTAAAGTAGCTATATTTATCAGAATCTACTTTTAGATCCAACAGGGTTATGTATGTTTGGTCATAAGTGAACACATTTAGATTAGTTTATAAACTTTGAGATTGCGTACCTTGGAATAGTTCTAGTGACTTTATTATGTTTTTCAGGTTCAAGGGCATATCACACTATGAATGGCCTGACTCAGGCAATCACACTGTGCTTCCATGCCCTGGTGAGCTTCTTGTGGAAGAGCATCATAGCAATTACGGTGAACCTTGGGCTGGTGGGCGCGATGTGTTTGAATTCCTTGCAGAGGCCAGCAACTTAACTCCCAATTCTCAAGTGCTAGAGGTTGGATGTGGCACGCTACGTGTTGGTTTACATTTTATCCGTTACCTTAGACCTGAACACTATCACTGCCTGGAAAGAGACGAGCTCTCTCTTATGGCTGCATTTAGATATGAGCTTCCCTCACAGGGCCTTTTACACAAACGTCCTTTGATCGTCCGTGGGGAGGATATGGATTTTGCCCCATTTGGTTCTGTTGTATACGATTTGATATATGCAAGTGCCGTATTTCTTCATATGCCTGATAACCTTGTATGGGTTGGATTGGAAAGGTTGGTTAAGAAGTCGAAACCTTATTATGGCCGAATTTTTGTGTCACATAACATAAAGTTCTGTTCAAGACTTGGAGGTGAGGAGTGTACCAAGAGACTAGGTAGGTTGGGGCTTGAGTTTCTTGGAAAGCACACGCATGATAGCTTGCTTTTTAATCACTATGAAATTTGGTTCGAGTTTAGACGGACTAAAGCTTAGCATTACAGAGCTCATTTCTCACGTTTTCATCTTTCCCGAGGTTGACACCAATTTGTTGGTTAAAAAATGAAAGTTAGCTCTCCAACATGCCATTGATTTTTGTTGCAAGGGTATTTCATTAACAGCCTTGCAGATTCCTTATTCTGGATAGATTCTCTGTTCGTGGATGGAGTTGACCCTTCAATGTATATTTTAGAGGAAAAAGGAACATTACTAATGATGTTATTGCTAGAGATTCAATACTAAATGCTAAGGGGAGGGAATCAATTAACCCAATGATGCATGGTCCAGCTTGTTTTGTACTTCTAATATTAGTTGCAAGATGCCTGTGAATCTGTCACATTTCCTTGTTTCTTGATCACCACTCTGAAACGTAACAAGAATGTGAATGTTCTAGAGCAACTGGGATGTGTACATAGATTTATCAACTGTAATTGTTACTCAAATTATTTAGTTATTCTTTAAGCTGTTCTCAGCTACAATAGCTATGAAGTGGTTGTCCACAGCACTAGAAACTTGTGGACAGAAGAAGGATGTTTTCATTTCCTGATGAGTTCGTTGGTGTCTGTTCCCTTATGTCAGGGGGGTTGATAAGCTTGCTGCATAATATTGTTTCGTATTAATAAACTTATTTTTAGTTGAAAGCAAAAATTTTAATAGAATATAATGGAATGGTATATAACAAAATAAAACGTAAATAAATGTAATATTATAAAATATTATTTGAGAGGGATAGAAAATTTTATAATATTATACAGTAAAATATTATTTGGATGAAGGATTTATAATATAATATGATGTAAAGTTATTATTTTATATTTAAAAAATGATTTAAAAAAATTAAAATTTTAACCAGAACTTCAAAAATTGATAATAAAATATCTAAACGTTCAATTTTTTTCAATTTTAACTTAACATTAATGTCTTTGTTAAGTTTGCTGACATGACATATTACGTGTTCCAGAAACCTTAACTATTAATATACGCCAATAAAAATTAACACAATAAATAAAGATTGATAAATCGATGTCATTAATCACATGATTAAAACGTTATTATTTAAAATGACATAAAATCAGATTACGTAATCCCTCATGCTTTCATTTCAGTTTTTTCTTTCGTTTTTAATTTGTTCTCTTAATGTCCTCACTTTTTGATTTTTATATTACGCAGCTCCGACGCTCTCACACTAAGGACGTTAAGAGAACAAAATAAAAATGAATAGTTTGTTGGTACAGTACTCTATAATATGAGATTAATTTGGAAAGTTGGAAGAATAAACAAAAAATAAATAAAATAATTTGGGGCGACAGAAGAATAAATAGAAAATGTAGGTTAAAATTGAAAAAAAAATGAACATTTTATTGACCATTTTAAAATTAAGAGTATAATTATAAAATATAGCAAAGTTTGAGATTTTTGTTAATCCTTTATATTGTATGCTTTTGGTTGTTTAGATAAACATCAGTGTGACTAGACTAATAAGGCTCACTCTAGCTTGGATTTTTTTAAAAAGTTGAAAATTATATTAAATTAATAAATAAAAATGAGTTAAACACTTATCCTTCTTCAAGAAAATCAAAAGACGGTGACCAAACAACATCGTGTAATTCAAGACATAAAATGACCTCGTGTAATACTCAACAAAACGCCTTGGAACTTCCTAAAGAGCATTAACCTAATCCCACCATCTAAATGAACTTCAAAATTTTCCAAATTAGGGTGCTTTCTTCAAACAGACGATAGTTATCAAAGTAAGGGATTTCTAATTTGAGCTTTGCTTCTTCATCTTCATCTTCATGTTCTCCTTAACTAATGACTTCTCTAATTAGGGTTATTTGATGGATCTTTCTCTCTATTTGAGATTGTTATCTTGCATCGCGCAGCTAATTGTCTTCAATACTGTACGATAGATGCAGAGGATCAAAGAACTAAGACATCACAAAGGATTGACCTCGTAAGATAAGAACTCCAACTTTAGATTTCTGCACAAATGTTACGTGCGTGATTCTTTGCTTATGTAAAACATATACATGTAGTTTTCAAATTTTACTGGATGTTCTTCGAGTCTCGTTAGAATCTCAAAAAAACAATTACTAGTCTCTTATTGCATTTGTTCTCCTTCCTGCGTTCGACTCACTCTAGGAGAGTGTGTAACTATTTTATCATGCTGTGTCCACTGTACGGGAGAGACCTTATTGACTGTGGAGCTTCTCGTAATACTCGAAGGGACCTTAACTTCTTGGATTGAAATGATCCCTACATTTTTAACTAATTTGGAGCGGATTATATTTATTTGCAAACATTTTAAAAGATTATACAGTTTGAATTGAAATAATATAATAACATGAAAATCTTTATTTTTTTGGTCGTGTCGTCGTCATCACACCTAATCTGAAGTCTCACAATAAAGCAAAATTTGGAGAAATATGATAATAAACAACCTTACTCCTACATAATAGAAAGACTATTTTCAGAAAAATCTTTACCTTTTAGTATTTATTACAAATGTATAAACCATACATTAGTTAGTTAATACGATGCGTATGCTAATGTGGGATTGTGTGTGATTGATTGGTAACTCAACTTTGTGTTATTCGCTTTTTTTATTGGATTTTAGGAAAGTAAAACTAATTTAAATTAAAGTCAATTAATTTAATCTATCTTAATTAAAATTTAAATGTGAATAAAAATCAATTAAGTGAAATTAAATAATATTATTTTATTAAAAAAGACTAGACTCAAGGATGACCCATCCATATAATGTATACTCTACCAACAATTTGATTCTAGAAGCACCGCCCCTTATAGGTCTTGAACATAGACCGACCCAAAGTTAATAGATTAGATTTAATTTATTTGAGCCTCGAGTTAGACTCGATCCTAATTTTTAAAAAAGATAAGCTTCAAGTCAAATTTGTATTTACGTTCACGCTCGACTTAATCCAAGTCTAGATAATACCAAAAAATAATGTTATATTATAAAATAATATTATTTTCTATTTTTAATTTAAAATAAAAAATAGGTCAAACCAAGATGAGTTAAATTTAGATTGCCTAGATCGATTGAGTTCAAACTTGAGCTAGGCCATTTTGGACCTGATGGACCCTTAAACTATACCCAAATCAAGTCCTACTCAACTTATTTTCACTTCTAGAATAATCGCTTTCATGTATGTAACTGTTTAAAATTTGGAGTCAGAATTTTATCTTTCATCCAGCTAGTCTAGGTATAAATAATTTAAAGATGTCTTTTCGTAAACTCTCCTGAAATATCTCATAAGTGTTAAAAAAACAAAAGAATTGTATGCTCATGTCATGCCTTGAAATGGTCCAAAATGAGAAAGTTACTCATCTTACGATTGCGGTATGAAGTGACGTCAAAACCGTATTTCAAACCAAACTATAAGGATTTAGAAACTGATAGCCCAAAAAGACTAGTAGTTAAACGTATAGTCTACTCTCTAAAATATTCTATTCAATTCAATTAAATATGCCACAGATGAATAGCAAATTTTTTATATTTTCAAAAATTAATTAAAAGAAAATTAATTCTGATTAAACTTTTTTTTATCTATTTATAATTTGTTTTAAAATGTTAAATTTGAATTTGAACCATTCAAAATATTATAATAAATTTTATATTATATTAGAAACATTAAAGTTCAAAATGCTAGCATACTTTTCAACTTAAACCTAATATTATTATATTAGAAAAAGAAGAGGAAGAGTATCTCCTTAAACGATGTCGTGCGCGGAGATGACATGATAAGCATAGACAATTTCTCCATTAAGCTTTTGACTTTCACTTTCCTTCGTCACTTGCCATTCTGTTTCCAAACAATACAATTCAAATACCCTGGTTCTTTCTCCGTAACGCACATAGGCACACTCTCTTCAGAATTTATATGAAAGCAGAAGAAAACTACATATCAATCTTAGCGGTCCTACTACGCCTTGGAAATTGGAATTCCATTTCTCTGCTTCGTAAGTTTTCTTTTTTCTTTTTGACTCTCCGTCATTTCCAGTTCTTAATCTGTTTCTCCTCTTTTTTTTTTCATTTGGGTTAAAAGTTCTTGTTTCTTTGGGTTTGGATCGGATTTTTCGACTTCAATTTTGGTACTCTCGATCGCAATCTTGACCAAAATTGAACCAGAAAATTACGATGATTTTTCTTTTCCTTTTTTATTGAAATGTGATGATTATGGGTGGTTGAGTTCTGTGGGATTGCTGGGATTTGTTGATTGGGTGAGTGATAGGAAGTAAGAATTTGATAAGGTCCATGGATTTTTTTTTTGTCTGTCTATCGTTTTCAGGATGACACTTCCCATTTTTTTATATAATATTTGTTCTTGTATACCACTAGAGCCTTCTACTCGAAAAAGGTGCCAATTTCGCTTACGAATTCTTTAGAAAAGACTGATTGGCGAACACTAAGTCATTTGCTGTTGATTGTTCTCAATTTAATTAAAAATGCGAGGATTGATGCTTCGATGGTATAATTATGGCAAATTTGATGAATTTTGTAGCTATGGCTTCACGCAGATAAGCTTAGGTACTAACTCAGTCCATTCACCTTTGTCTTAAGGTTTATAGCAATGCACCGTGTGGGCAGTGCAGGAAACACGTCCAGTTCTGTTCGCCAGCGTAAGGAAAAGAGACTTGCATATGTATTGACAGATGCGGATGATAAAAAAGTGAGGCGCTTTTCGTCCTTTTCTAATTTTTATTCGATTGTCAGTTAATTATCATAGAGTATGAAGTGAAATGCTTACTTTTTTATGTCCTCCAATTTCATCATATCGAGGAATTTATTTGTTAATCACGGAACCTATATATATTGGGTGGATTTTTTTTTTCCTTAAATTGATATTTGTGTTCTTATTTGTTTTGTCTTTGGTGAGCCCCATATTTGTAAGCTACTCCGTTGAATGTTTTCCTATCGCAATGTTAATCTAAGAGGTTCTACACGTCTATTTATGGTCAAACATTTTGAGCTCATTATAAATTATGTGCATCGCAAATTTATCTCTAATGTAACTTCTATGATGCAGCATTGTGCAGGTGTCAATTGTCTGGCTGTATTAAAGTCACCTACATCTGATGGGTGTGATTTCATGTTCACTGGGAGTCGTGATGGTACCTTGAAGAGATGGGAATTTTATGGAGATTCTGTTGCTTATTCCACTACTTTTGAGTCACATGTTGATTGGGTAAATTTTTATTCTTTTTCAAACCTTTTGTTATTTTGTAGTATGCAGTATGACCCTATTTTTGATAATCTGAACGTTTAACTTTTTGTCTTGGTTATTGAATAATATAGCTTAGGTGATTGTTGTGACATGTTACTTGGTATATAGCGAGGGTAGGATCTAGTTGATATTAACATTGAACACAATGTACTCTATAGTTTAATATTAAATTTAAAGTTCCTAGGTTCACCTTTTGCACCTCCCTTTCCCACAATTGTTGTGGTGCGAAACCTTTATGTTTTTTATTGGACAAGCTTCTGAAATGATGCTCTCAAGCTTCCTTAACTTTTTAAAAATTATTTGTGGAGCATATGGTGAATGTTTGAAATGTAGATGAATATAGGGTAACTTTTGCGGTTATGCAGGTAAATGATGCTGTACTTACTGGTAATAGCACGCTCATCTCCTGTTCTTCAGATACTACGCTCAAGGTTTTCGATCTTTCATATTATTATTGGTTTTGGAGCCCCCGGCTACCGGTGTTCTTACAACTTTTTGGTTATTAGTTACTCATTTTTGGGTTCTGTGATAAACCAGATGTGGGATTGCTTTTCTGATGGAGGTTGTATTAGGACTCTCCGTCAACATTCCGACTATGTTACTTGTCTGGCTGCTGCAGAAAAAAATGTAATTCTGAGTCAAACTTTTTGTGGATCTTATTAACTACTTGGATGGAAGTTTCTTTCCTTCCATTTGATCCTGCTAAATTTCAGTACTCTTTTGATAGATTCAATCGCATTGTGTGGTTTGGTATGATCTGATTTATTATTGATGCCATTTTCTGATCCTGTTTTAGTGTCATCCATTATAGAACAATATGATTGCCTCTGGTGGTCTTGGTGGGGAGGTTTTCATATGGGACATTGAAGCAACACTTGCTCCGGTCTCAAAGTCAAGTGATGCGGGTGAAGATGAATGTTCTGTTGGTGTCAATGGTTCTACTAGTGCGGTGCCTGTTACAAGTTTACATACCATCAGTTCAAGCAACAACATCTCAATGTACACGACTCAGTCCCATGGATATGTCCCAATGACTGCCAAGGGTCACAAAGAATCTGTTTATGCGTTGGCAATGAATAACAGTGGAACAATACTTGTCTCTGGTGGAACCGAGAAAGTAATTCTGATTATAAGCTCAAAGTATCTGTATCGTCTGTTATTGTAGAATAGAACAATGCAAGTTCCTGAAAAGATGTTCATATATGTTCTACACCTAACAGATTCAATGATTAGGGAAAAAATACAAAAGAAAGAAGTTGAGGCTTGATTTACGTCTCATGTCCTGATTCCTTTAGGTTGTGCGCGTATGGGACCCAAGAAGCGGTTTAAAGACCATGAAACTAAGAGGGCATAGTGATAACATCAGAGCTCTGCTTCTGGACCCTACTGGCAGGTTTGATAAATGTATTCTTCATCTATGTCAAATCAGTTTTGTATTTATTTAATAGTTTCATGCTGATGGCAACTTGTAACATTGATGGTACTAACACCAATATAGCTAGCTGAAATAGATACTTGAACATATATAAGCCTGCAAAAGAGGATGTACTCATTGTTATTGATTAAACTATCACTCTATAAGTACAGGAAACTTTAGTGTTTATTTTTTGCATCTATGCATATAATTTGCTGTTTGCACATCCATTTCTTATCTAATCTTCTTATGGTTTAAAATGCTAAATGAGATACTATATGCATTATTATTTCACTACAAAATTCTTTTATCTGAAAACATAAGTAAAAGGTATTTAGTAGCAAATTCTAGAGTCCTGTGAAGATCTTCTGGGCTCGTTACTATAATCAATTTTGTTGGTTTCTTATGTTTCATATGTCTAACCATTTTCTGTCATTCAAGCTAAAAATGGCTTCTTAAATAACCTTTTGCAGGTTCTGCTTGTCCGGATCCTCTGATTCAATGATCAGGTGGATATTTTAGAACTGTCCTCTCACTGTAATGTATCTATCCCTCATTTCAACCATATAAAAGGAAAAAGGAAAACCTCCCATAACATTTGATAACTCATGTTGTAGATTATGGGATCTCGGTCAGCAACGATGTATGCATTCATATGCGGTGCATACAGATTCTGTTTGGGCACTTGCCAGCACACCGACGTTTGGTCATGTTTATAGTGGCGGGAGGGACCTCTCTGTAAGTACCTTTATGTCAAATTTAATAAATGTGGAAATCTTTTTACATCATGTTATTCTGTCTCTTACGGTGTAGCTTCACTGGTCAAGTTTTTGATGCCCATTCTGTTTATTCCATCAGTTATACTTGACAGACTTGGCAACAAGGGAGAGTGTTTTACTTTGCACGAAAGAACACCCTATTCTTCAGTTGGCACTACATGATGACAATATATGGGTTGCAACAACAGATTCTTCAGTGGACAGATGGCCTGCTGAAGTGCAGAGTCCACAGAAGGTCTTTCAAAAAGGTGGTTCTTTCTTAGCTGGAAACCTCTCTTTCTCAAGGGCAAGAGTTTCTTTGGAAGGATCTACACCAGTAAGTAATGATAGTAGTATCCTGATTTAAAAGTGATGCTATCGTGTACCATCCAACATTTTTGGTTTTTCATCAATAAATTGAAAATGATTGTGTGGTATCTCCATTCATAGATTTGGTATTTCTGTTCCAATTGTCAATAGATGGTACATTTTCACTAAATACTTGACTCTTAAAAGTATATTCACTTGTAATCTATCCCGGCCTGCAACTTGAAGACACACATTATAGTTTATTTTGATTATAAAATCTAATGAGAGTGCATTGTTACATTCCTCTAGCTGATCTTTCTCAAATAGTTTTCATTATTCATGATGTTCATCAAGAAAAAATATTTTAGCTGTGACTCTCTCTTTCTCATATTTATTGGTTGACATACCTCATTGCCATTTTTACAGGTCCCAGTCTATAAAGAACCAACGTTAACCATCAAAGGAACTCCAACAATAGTGCAGCATGAGATTTTAAATAATAGAAGGCATGTCTTGACGAAGGTAAAAATGACTCTTTTCCCTTTCATGCATGAGTTTAGATCCCAACTGATATAACGGGGCTGAAGAACAATAGGTGTTTGGTTAACTTACTTTTCATGCCTATGCGACAGGATACTGATGGTTCAGTGAAGCTATGGGAGATTACAAGGGGCATCGTAGTTGAGGATTATGGAAAGGTTAGAGTCCAAATTCTTCTCTTGTTCTTTTCTATGAGAGTGTGATTACTAAGTCCCTGGATTTGTAGTGACACATGATTTCTGGAAGTGGATGTTCTTTTAGACTAATGTCACTCGTGCTAAGTTCAGACTTTGCGTAATGATGTGACCTTTTGTGCTTATAATATATTTATGCATTCCTTCAGGTATCATTCGAGGAAAAAAAGGAGCAATTGTTTGAAATGGTACATGCCCGATCACTTTCAATATTTTGTTAAGGAAGTTCTGGTTAGAAACTACTGATTCACTTAATGGTTTAGGTGAGTATTCCTGCATGGTTCTCAGTGGATACCAGGCTTGGGAGCTTGTCTGTTCATTTGGATACACCACAATGTTTTTCAGCAGAGATGTATTCGGCAGATCTCATCATTGCTGGGAAACCTGAGGATGATAAGGTAGATCAATTGTTTGCCCCAGCTCTAAGATTGACCAAAATTTAGTGGATAGTCACAAGGGCCTAAAGAACTTTTCTTAATTTTTCGTAAGATGCTTGTTCTTTCTCAGCAAGAAATATGGTAGGTTTAATTGTGGAATTCTGAAAGATCTTCTGGGTGCCCTTTGCTTTTTCACTTTTTAGGTGCTTACCCTTCAGGAAAAAATAGAAATGCATCAAATTGCCTGATCTCATAGTTATGATGTCTTTTAAGTGCTGTCTCTAAAGAGCATAGTGCATGAAGCTCAGGTTTTCTTGGCTAGATTCGATCATGTTAGACATGGATAAGCACATTGATATGTATGCCTCCGTTGAACTTGAAGTGCTTTTTGATGATCTTTCAGTAATTATCAGAATTTTGTGTCTCCAGTTTTATTTGAGTTACTGTGTTTACTCATGGTTTATAGGTGAATCTAGCCCGTGAAACCCTTAAAGGTTTATTGGCACATTGGTTAGTCAAAAGAAGGCAAAGACTTGGATCACAAGCTTCTGCTAATGGAGGTGTATCAGTTGGAAAGGACACTCCTGCTAGAAGTTTTCATCATACAAGAATTGAAGTAGATGGTGTTGCTGATAACGATCCCATGGTCTATCCTCCATTTGAATTTTCAACAGCTTGCCCCCCTTCTGTTGTTACTGAAGGCTCTCAAGGTGGCCCTTGGAGAAAGAAAATTACTGATTTAGATGGTACTGAAGATGAGAAGGACTTTCCATGGTGGTGTCTAGATTGTGTGTTGAACAATCGCCTACCTTCAAGAGAAAATACCAAGTAGTTTTTCAATACCTTCATCTTTTTCTTCGTTAGTGTTAAACTAAAGTGACGTGGTAGCAAACATACGTGGAAGCATGCATTTCGTCCATGCAGTTTTTCTTCAAATTCATTGCCTCGTCCTGCTGGAACAGATTTTTATCCTGCTGGAAGAGATTTTTATTGAATCATTTGTGCTTTTGGTGACTCAGTATTGTTCTACAACGCGTGCATGTTTTTGTATCTATAGTGGCAGAGTTAGATTGATGCTATACTTGAATTTCTGCAGGTGCAGTTTCTATCTGCATCCATGTGAAGGTTCTGCTGTCCAGATTCTCACACAAGGCAAACTAAGTGCACCTCTCATACTGAGAATACATAAAGTAAGTTTGCTTTAGTCAAGAAAAATTCTATTCTGTATTTACCTCAAAGAGATATTCACAATTAGGAATTGGTTTGGATGTGTTTGTTTTACCTCAAAGAGATATTCACAATTAGGAATTGGTTTGGATGTGTTTGTTTTCTGCATATATACATATAAGCCATTTACACTTAGTATATTATACTGGGCTTGATTAGGTGTATTGTCTAATTTAAATTAAGGAGTTTGGAGCAATAATTACTCAAGTGCTGCAGGCTTTAACAAATGGAGAAGCTCCCTGTTGAGATTTTAATGAAGTTTACAGTTTGATTCACTGGATTCTACCATTATGTTTAGGTTGTTAACTATGTCGTAGAAAAGATGGTCCTTGACAAACCATTGGAAAGTGTTTCTCATGATGGAACATACGTACCTGGACATAGTGGGGGACAATCACAACATTCTACCATTGGAGAAGTATCTTTCCGATCTGGAGTGAAGCCTTGGCAAAAGCTTAAGCCTAATATTGAGATCCTGTGCAATAACCAGGTGAGTGGACATATGTGGTCAACGTCAGAATGCTTTTAGATGCAGCTATCTTGGCGTTGAATCAGGGTACCTAGTTTAGTAAAGAAATGATATTTAACAAACCATTTGTGGTGTTGGGTTTTTGTAAACTAAGAAATTTTTACAATGCATAATTTCAATGTGTAAGTAGAGAGTAGGCAAAGATATCATAATTATTATATTTCAATAACCAGAATTTTTGTTCTTAAAGAATGAAAGTTGGGCCTTGGGAATGAGGGAGGCTTGAGTTGAACCCACGCGTATGCTTCATGGGGACTCAACACTGAGTTAATCCAATATTTTTTTAACCTTGAAACATGAACCTATTTCCATATTTGTCTTTCTAAACTGTATTGGAGTTGTCAGTCATATATTTTCCCAGTTGTAATTACACAATTAAGCACTCCTGAATGTCAGTCTTGTGTCTTTCAGGTTTTGTCCCCTGACATGAGCTTGGCAACTGTGCGAGCTTATGTGTGGAAGAAACCTGAGGATCTGATACTTAACTACAGAGTGGTTCAAGGAAGGTGACTGCTTAAGGCTTCTTTGATAAGGTAAATCCTGAGATATCTGCCTGATGTATATCAAGATTGAGTCTCCTATTCATAGTTAGTCGACTAATCTTTCCTAAATCACTTTTTTGTTGAAAGAATTTATTTGTAATTCCTTGCATAAGGATTCAGAAAATACTGGATCCCCACCTACACAAGTAAATTATTGATAAAACTCCAAAATGGAAAGCTCATTTGTAGATTGGTTCTTTTTCTCCCCATCTCTTGGAGACAAAGAAGAATAATTATTGCATTCTTCAACGGAATATATATTTAATTTCTTTTTATTCTTATCCTTTCCAAAGAGGCACTAATTGCATCTGATAGATTGATGCACTAAAATTTTCATATTACGTTTCTGACTCCTCCAAAGAACATTTCATTTTGCCACACTAAGGGTGGCTAATTTGAACATGCTAAGTTATTGTGCTCTGTTTGAGATGTTTGGAGAATTAACAGGTAGTTATTTTCCAGATTGCTCTTATTATCTACTTAACGACAGGACCCAGTTTACAGCAAGCTAAACCTTGTGCTTGTAAAGTACTGGGGAAATACAGTTATTGCTAAATGGCTTGCTTTGATAAGGCTTATCCATTGTGAATTTGGAAAGCAATTTGGTTGCTCAGTCAGTGGCCATTGTCTTTGCTGCGAAGACTCAATTCGAAATTTATTGGATAGGTGGTACATAAGTTTTGCACATTGTTTAGCCATCATGCATACTCTTCTACCTCTGGAGGGGAAAGTTCGTAAATACAACTTTATGGCGTCTGGATTGGCGAAGTATTATAGGACATGATGGTGCCAACTTAAGAGTTTTGATGTTGAAAGCTTTCTATGAGTTATGTTGTTGGTACCCGTATGATAGGAACATTGTCGTGAAGGTGGATTGTAGTTTCCCTTCCCTCTGGAAATAATACAATTGCCTTTTATTCAAAATTAATGAGTTATTGTGTAACTGGCTTGTTCTCCTGACCTGTGTGCCATGTATTCATAAGGCGTCATTTAGAGAACAGGAAACTCAATGACACCATTTAGTGCGATCTTGGGGCTGCTTTATTCAGATGACCTCCAACATGGAGTTTGTATTTTCTTCATCCGTTGCAACCGTGATTATGAGCTTGGTAGGTGAAATGGTATTTCTATTTCAGTCGGCAACTTCATTTACCACAAAAAATGCATCTTTCATTTGCTCAAATGTTGGTGTATGTTGCCGGATTCTTGGTTTAATTGTCTTTCTTGCGGTTGACTGTTGCTTTATGGATGTTCTTCATTGTTTGCCGAGTTATCAACGACGGGCTGTGACCTTTGCTCTTCCATTTGTAGCTTGCCTAAAGAAGCACCTATTTGTAGACAACAACAACAATAACGCGAGTTCGCAGCCTTACTTTCAATTAATAGAGAGCCTTACTGTTAATTTACCCACTTGTCTATTTTTTAAACCATAAGAAATTTTGATTGAATGAATGAAATCTTAAGGGAAGTTTATAGAGTCGTATTGATAAAAGGCAGCCTTTATATTTTAACAGTATTTTTTAATTTTAATTAAATTTTTATTTAAGTGGTTAATTTTTTAAAATTTTAATAATTTAATTTAAAACATTAATTTTGTTAATATTTTACTGATTTAGTTCATGGAACTACTTTTAGTTATAATATGTAAATATTTACGTGAAAAATTGATGAATATGTCAGTATTTATGTGAACTGATAGGTAATGATAGCCTATAGCCTGTAGCAGTCATAATAAAATGATTAGGCATGAACGAGGAGAGGCTTGTGGCTGAATTAGAAGGGAAAAGATCTTCTGATCCTTCTCAAATCCTCTGGTCTGTTAAACCTGTATTAATTCTGTCTCAACTCATCTTAGGCATTCATTTATATGAGATTTATATAAATCTTAGGCATTCATTTATATGAGATCTATATAAATGAATAACTGAGATAAGTTATGACAAAGTTAATATAGGTTTATTGGGCCAAAGGATTAGGTCTTCTTCTGTTCTACCAACGCTGTGCCTTTTGTGTCGCAATCAATTCCAGCCATCCATTAGTTGAGATTGATTGTGGCACAAAAGGCACAACATTGATGATTCTAACAGATGGTTGGGATTGATTGTAATACAAAGGACACAGTGTTGATGGAAGAGAAGATCTCAAGCTGAATTAGAACAACCAGAGGAAAGTAGCTTCAAATCTTCTGTCCCATTTTGTTCGATACCCTTTGTCCCAATAACATCTTAAGCGCTTGGTTTATATAGGGGAATGGTAATAGGAATGAAAATGAATACAGTGAGGAATGGATATTATCATTATAATTATGATGGTTAGTTAAGAGGAAAGAATGATTACCATTACCATTGATAATGGTCGGTTTGTAAAAAATAATGTAATAATGTAATTAATTAATTACATTATTTTTTACAAACCAACCGTTATCAATGGTAACAATGTATTAATTAATTAAAATATTGTAGTTAATTAATTATAGTATTTTAATTAACTACAATATTTTAATTAATGAATAAATTAAATTTCAATTAACTATATTATAACTAATTAATTATTTTTAATTAATTATAATGTAATTAATTAATTATAATATTTTAATTCATTATATTT
>JANSVB020000061.1:2438472-2460486 GCA_025504935.2 Erythroxylum haughtii
TCTATTTATACTGCCAGGTCATTTAATGAGTGGCAATTGACCATAATGCCCCTCCATGCAAGGCTAAACTCTTAACTTTTTAAGTGGACTTCCAAAACTGCCCCTGAACTTTATTTCAATTCATGTTTACTTTGGGACATTATTTTCACCATCAAATTGGGATACGCTTTCATGAAATTAAATTTAGCATCATAAATGCATTCCAACCCAAGGAAACAAGCTTTTGAGACTACCAGCAGGGCTACAAGCAACTCAACTCATCCAAGCTTCCATTAGGATTTATCCAAGTTAATTACAAAATGATGGACAAGTAGGATTACGAACAAAAAAGTAAAAATTTGAGCTTTAGGATAAAGATTTTGGGCATTGATAGTGAAATGCATGATGTTTTGTTCAAGCAGTTCCTTATGAAGCTCGTTAATAGGACATCAAAGAGCCTTTTGAAATTGGACATCAAGGGACATTATCCTTACTCCAACTCATGGAGGACCAACTGAAGGAAAAAGTAGTGCAACCTCAGTTTCTTTCTGAAGAGGAGTGAGAGCAATCACAAGAGACTTTGCATTTGGCCTTTCACGAGGTTCATACTGTAGACAACGAGAAGCTAACCGCACTAACTCTGTTCCATCATCATTTGAACAGTGACCATCCAAACAAGAGTCCATCAACATCAGAAAATTTTTTCCACGTATCAAGTCAAGTGCCTGCCAAAGAAATGACCAGAGAAGAATAAAGCTTCCAGTTATCCACAATAGAAAAACTACAACCTGCATGGTGATTGTCTCTATTCCAAGTATTTTAAGTTATAGCTTTCCTTAGACACTAAAAGTTAACATTCAAGCACATCCAAACAAGTTATGACAAGACACTCCCACAAAAGTTCTGTGCAAGGAGAGTATAATAGCTTACATGACTAGGGGGGATATGCTTGCCACTGAGAAGATCAAGTAACAGGGTACCAAAACTGTAAACCACACTCTCGGGAGTCACTCTTCCTGCCAAATGAGGATGTTGACATGAGGGCATGTTACTACCATTGGTGCGAGATACACAAAAAGTAAGAAAGACATGGCCTTTAACTGAAGGTATTACCAGTCCTCAAGTATTCAGGAGGAGTGAAAGCCAAATTTGTACTGTAGCTCTTTCCATCTCTGCTATTCTTCATCAGGCCAAAGCAGGAGAGCCTAGGATTACCATCCTGACAAGAAGTGCCCCAATGTCAAAAGAAGCACAGAAGCATACCCAACTTACTGAAGAAAACAAGACTCAAAATAAAATGTGAAACGTTGAAGTACCTGGTCAAACAAAATTCTATAAGCATTAAGGTCATGGTACAGGGCTCGTCCTTTACTGCTGCAATATTCTAAAGCTTGAGCTAGATAGAGAGCCACTCTCAATCTCATTGGCCATTTCATAGGTTGGTTCTCCCCTGAATGAACTCAATTTCTTAGTAATATAGCAGCCTCAAGAAGACCCCCACCCCATCCTCCAGTTTTCATATAGAAATCGATTCACAAAATATCATAGAAGATTCAGTAGCTCATTAAGCTTTCAATTCAAGATGTATACTCCAATCCACACAAGTGAAAATATGAAACTTAAAAGTAAAACTACCTCCATCAATTCAGTACTTGGAAACCTAAATCTCCTTGACAATTTCGTTCAATTAGGAAAAAGAACAGATCATAACTAAAGCAACCGTATAAGGATGGACTAGTACTAGTCATCTTATTAACAAAGTAAAGCATACAGTGAAAGAGATGTGCATACAGTGAAAGAGATGTTTCGACAGAGTCTCATTAGGCATGAACTCAGCAACAAGCAGTCTCTCCTCCCCTTCACAGCAACATCCTATCAAATTCGCCAATCTCTCATTTCTCAGCTGTCCCACAGCCCTTGCCTCCTCCTAAAGCATCACATTCCAACCAAAACCAAATAACAATCAATCGTCAAAAGAAAAAAGAAAGACCCAAAAAAGAGTGAAGAAAGATACGATCAGTAGTAAGAATGAAAGATGACAAACGAGAAATTGGCGAGAATCAGGCCAAGCCATCTTGTTAAATCGTTTGACGGAGATCCAACGCTCCTCTTCCTTGAGCTTTCCTTTGTACACTACATTGGGAGCTTTTTCTCCATGCTCCGAAACAATGTTGTCCGTACTGAAACCGGAAGTGGCAACTCGAAGCTGCTCCAAGCTGTACTCTCTAAACCCAGGCAAGGATTCGCCATTCTCTACCAAAAATTGAAAAAGAAAGAAAGAAAGAAAAGAACCACTCATTCTCAAACAGAGGAAATGCAAAGGATAATCAAAATGATGGTTAAAAGAGTCTACTAACCAAGATCGGAGGAATCGTTGAGGTTGGATTTGGGATTGGTTGGCCACCAACAGAGTGAGACTTTGGAGCATCGAGCTCCCATTGGCTAACTCCAAGCTCTATAACTAAAGCAAGCAACTTTATCACCTTGTAGAACTAAAGCTCAGTACTTCCTTCACTTCCTTGGAGGACTGGAAGAGGGTTTTAAGGAAAAGGAAGAGAGCAAACGAGAGTGACAAAAATGTAGAAGAAAAAGGACAGAGGGTGAAAGTGATTGTTTGGGTAGCAAGAAAGTGAGAGAAAGAAAAGAAAGTTACCTTTTTCTTTTCTTTTGGATCCAAAGGGCTTTCACAAACGCACACTCTCTGTCATTGCGTTTTCCACTGCTTCATCATTCTCTCGTTTCTGCTTCATAAGAAACAAAATCAGAAAAAGACGAAGAAAAAGTGTTGTAACTTTCAGTTTTATTAGTTTCCTTTCAGTTTTAACTTTTTAACTCCCAGACTCTCAGGGCGCGTAACTAGCACGAACGTTTAAGCACTCAAGGAAATGTATTTACTAGTCTTAATCTAAACTGATTATACTTCACAGTAACAGAGGATCTGGGTCTCTGTGTCCGATCTACTTTGAATGTGAGAATAAATAAAATTAGGATGAGTTGTCCAGTTGTCGTTTTGGGTGGTCTAAGCAAATAATCAGGTATGATAGGAGTGGGGTAATCTCCAAATCAGTGAGCTTGGTGTCTGTCATGTGATGGTGTTTGGGCGTCAAAAGTCAAAAACACTTTTTTTAAGTGCTGTAGCTTGGGTTGTAGAATGGGATGGGCAGAGTAGATAAATGATTTTTGTTAAGAACTGTGCCTGTCATCATCATCCCTCATTCTCCTTTAGCTTATGAACTAGTTTAAGTATTGGTTAAACCAAAACAAAAACTATTTAGTGTCTGAGAGATTTGATAGTTAAAGGACCAAAGGGTAAGGTGTCTATTAATGAGCAGACAAGCTAAGCTATTATCACATAATCCAACATCGTTCAGTACCCCATTCCAATTTCCAACTGTACAAGCAGCACACTCGCTCCTTTTTCCCCGAGCTTCACTTGGAGATGTAAAAGAGGGGGAGGAGGGTCTTTTTAAGAACTAAGTCACGAATCAAACTATTCAAACTTAAAAGGAAAAAAAGAATCACCTACCTTTCCAAGTAAGTCGACTCAAGTCATCCAATGCAACACACTGTGGTCTCCACCCCCACAAACACTGGTGAATAAGGCCACATGGACAGAGGGACACCCATAATTTAACACTTCTGCTTTTCTTTTCTTTTCTTTAACATGCGGTGGATCTCTCAAGTTTTGGTTGAGAATTTCAAAGCATGGTATGTTCAGGGTTTTTGATAAAATTGTATACTTCTAAATTTTCTCAAACTTTGCAATCAAATTTTCATTAAATTGTTATTGTCAAGTATGTTCTGAGATTTAGGATCTTACCACAGCTTCAAACTCACACCTTATAAGATAATCTTAATTCATGGACCACTTTTCTAACTCACATCTTTATTATGACTTGACCAATACTTGCCCAGCACATAAATTTCATTCCTTTTCGTGATTGGCACCACGCATGATCTCCAACAATCATGACTGCCAGTACACATATCATATATAGATTGTTGTGTTTAATTTGTAAAAAAAAAAAAAAAAAACCTTCACACCCACTAAGTTGATCATACAGTTCTTTTGCCGTTAGATTTCAAATAGGTAAAACAGGTGCAGATTCACGGAGGAAAGGCTCAGTGGCGCTAAAGATAAGAGCTAAAAAAATCAAATAGGTTGGTGTAAGTGGTTCAGCACTCTCATCTCTTAATCAGAAATCTCGAGTTCGAATATTAAGAATGGAGAAATCTATTTGCCCAGCACTTTACCCCTTACAGGTTGACCCGATGCGAGCGAGGATTAGTCTGAAAGTGGATAACTTAAAGGCGCTTTCTCATAATTGAGAACCTCTTAGAACACCTCGTGGACTAATCAAAAGAAAAAAAGAAAAGAAGATAAAGAGCTAAAAATGGTAGAGCACAGCGCCTTTGATAAGCACGTGATGTAACAAGTGTACTAGACAATAAAAATGAAATTGTCATTCAATTCAACCTTCTATACATAAGAACATGCAAAGAGATGAAAAAAAAAAAAAAAAGTAAATTAAAGTGAGGGGGTGGCCCTATGGGACACGGACAAAAGAGCATTATTAAATTGAATCATTGCCTCATGCCTGCCCCAATGGCCTGTAGAAGCAGCACACGTCACCTTCTATTGTGCCCTTTAAAAGGTAATGGCGCTCTTAATGCGATACTATCAAAGGACAATGGTCATATTTACAAGCTCAAACTTTGCAGACCGACTTTTGATCATTCTTCTTTAAACATGATAAACTGTACAGAGGCCAGCCTGTCGGCCTCATTGTGATGTAACATATTCTCCTAGCAATCAGGAAGCTGTATCTCGTAAAAATAACACAGAAAATACAGAATAGTTACATGTGGGATTGATAGTTTCTAAATACCAACTCATTTCATTCCAGCATCAGAAAATACAGAATAGTTACATGTGGGATTGTTAGTTTCTAAATACCAACTAATTTCATTCCAGCATCAACAATAATGCAGTTAATCTATGCAACTGAGCCAAATAATGAATTACTTAAATAGAGATTTCAGGAACATATCCATGGTAAATATCAGCCAAGCTATCTTCAGCCTGAGCTTGAATAGAGATTTCAGTTAACCACAACTATGTTCCGAGCTTGAATCTTCTTAATACTGACCGACTCCCCAGCTATGCTCCAAATTTTCAAAGAACTTGAGAAGATTCAACTAACAATATAGAAACTGGATGTGAAATCAGGAAGCATTCACTAAATTCCGTGCTCATTGTGCAATCTCAATGGAAATCCCACTTAATAACTCGTGGTGCTCTTCTTTGTTTCTACTATCCTTATCCCTACTTTGACCTACTACTGACAGAGATATTGTTCCAGAGGATCGATCGGGTAGCTCTGCAATGGATACGGTAGCCACAAGTTATCAAGGTAACATAGAACACATGGAATAGTCAAGGATTAATAATAAAGCATTTGTTATTCTAATCTTTGGCATTGTTTGGCAGATTTCTGAAGTTTGCAAGTTGTGACTGAATTTGCTTGCTAAATTTTCAAGTAAAAGTACCCGAAAAACACATAGAAAATTGTTTTTATAAGTTTGCACCTACTTTATAACTCTCACCCAATCAACGATTGAACATTAGCATTGGTTGGACAGATAAACACCAGTGTAAATGGATTTCAATACACCATAGAACGGAAACTTTGGGATTTCTAAAGCAAGGGAGAAAACCAAAGCAAAAAAGCTGACCTGGCAATTTCTTGTCAATAAAGAACACTACCAAATTCACTGTATACCTACATTGATATTAGAAAAACTCATACCAGTAAGTACTTCTCTGAGAGGAGTAATATCAGGGAAAAGAAATAATAATTTACCATGCGACAACAACATCTACTGAGTAATGCTTCCGAGATGCTAAAATAAGCAGGCTTTGAAGAATGGCGAGTAACCAAGCAAATTGCTTAATGCACCTGCAGGGATAAATCAGACAGATGCTAAGAAGGTTAAGAATTAAGTCCCAGAATCCAGGATTACGCCAAGCAGCTGAAGGTGCTTATGGCTTGAGCCAGACATCCACGGTTGGTGGATTAGAATTGGGCCTTACCTTCTTGTTCCATGTTTATGAAAAGTTCGCACAAAGACTAATGTAAAAATCATGTGTGAAGAGAAAATCAAATCACCACATCCATAGTTGACCCCTTTGGAAACTGCAAATTGGTGAAAGCCATATTAATGTCGAGAATTAATACATTACAAGGAAAACCAAATAAATATGCTTAGAAACACACAGTTGATGATGAGCAATTCAACAGCAGTCTCTGGAGGGGGCAACTTAGCACGTTTTGAGCCCTGAAAGAGACATTTGTGCCTGATTGTAAAGCACTCTTCTGATTACAGTAATTTAATAACAACAAGATCTAAACAACTAGAATAAAAATTTTACCTCTCGACAATGATAATTTGGACCAGGAAGCTGAGTTGAATAGAATGTTACAATTCGAAGAATCTGACAAACCTGGAAACAGTAACAAAATGCATCTAAACAGAGTTATTGACAACTGCAGAAGAAAATCTAGAAGAGATATCGTCCAACATTATATAACAAAGCCAAGCCAATCAGGGACTGGATATACAAAAGTGAGAAGATTAACTAGCTACCTTTGAGTTGTAGGTACAAAATGTACAGCCATATTAGAAAGCATGCTTAATCAGTCATTGGAAAAACTGCAGTTATAACATATTGATTCTCATCTGGAGTAAGTTGCTTGATTGAGACTTTAACTTTGACACCAGGCTTAGAGGTTGGTATGTGGTGATAAAATTTAGAAAAAAAATAAGTCTGTCGAAATAAAATTCACTAGTAAAACATTCTTCCAGTATCAGTACAATAGCATCCTTGCATTATAAATAAGAATTAGAGAAAAAGAAGTCATTGTTGAAATAGAATCACTAGTAAATCATTCTTAAGAGTATCAGTATAATGGATTCCCTCCCAACATATCACAAGGATTGCAAAAGGTCGAAATTCTTTTGATTTGCATTCAGCTTTATTAATGCTACTTTCAAGAGTAAAAATTTGAAGCAGTCTCACATATACTGTTTAAAGATATGATTTAAACAGTACGTATTCTAACTGTTCTGGTTTGTTTAGTGACTGTGCCAAAATACTTCATTTTATAAGCTTTGCCTACTTTAGAATATTTAAGTTATCCATGAAACGGATGACCAATTAGGTCTTTGGCAAAGAGAATTCACATTTCCCAACTCCACCAAAAGTAGACAATCTTCATGAAAACCAAATGCACCACTCTGAATTATGAATACCAACATGCATAAAATACTACGTATTGTAAAACAAATACAACAAGAAATGAGAAAATTCAAAACTACTTACCACTAAATAAGCAAGAACCCTGCACCAGATGAGAGCTGTATAAATCTTTTTTTTCTGAAAAATGAAGGGATGAAAAGTCCACTGCAGAATAGTTAACATTTATTAGATGACTAGAAAATCAGAAGCTCAAATTAGAATGGCTAGTTAAGCTGTCTATAATTTCTTCGTGAGTATTCGATCTCAAGCATACACTCTGTCCAATTGCTTCATAAATATACAAGATCAAAATACTACAATTCTACCATTTGGTAACCACGAAACAGAACTCAAAAAGTACGAGGCTAGGCCTGTGACATTGATTAAACAGTTTGCCCAATTACGTGAGAATTTATGAATCAATTGAAGCATATGATATTGTGCTTAACAATATATTACTTAGGTGCCAAGTACAGTGGAACTACATGTCCAATTTATGAGTATTGTGCAAGTCAAACGTACATTGTAACTTCCCACCCTATGTTTCTTGGCAGGGACTGAAAGTTTAAGACCTTACCAATGCAAAAGAACAAAAGATGAAGGCGAATAATCCTTCATAACACGCGTACACTACCCCCTCAAATGTTTTAGGGCTCAACGTGCTTGGTCGGTGTGGGGCGTGTATACTTGGTTTTTGTTTTCTGGGTTGGAGCAAGATTTTCTTTTTGGTCTCATTTTCTGTCTGCTCTCTGTTCTTGTGGATTTCTGGGCATAAAAGGTGCGACCTTTTCAGTTGAAGAGATATTTTTGGATTGTGGAGAGTGTTATATCAGTTTTCTTTAGCTTCTTGGAGTGAAGGGTCTCAAATTTTTTCGTTGCTGTGTGAAAGTTGTGAGGTTTTGATACTTAGTTCCGGAGTTTTTAGGAAGGTTTTCGGGACCACATGTAAGGGGGCGTCTGTTGGTTCCATTTTGTGTTCTTTACGGACCTCCTGACGACGTGCTTTTATAATGGCCACATTAAAAGAGGTCCCACGTGATCCTTGTATATAAATTGTTTGGTTGCTTAACGTTGCAACATAACTTGAGTTCAAGTACTGGATGGAGCTCCTAAGTTTGTAGATATATAGTTGAAATCTTTGATGCTTCCAAGTGCTAGATTGTGAACTTGTATGGAGGTCTAGTCTGTCTGTCTTCATTCCAATTGTGAACTTGTAAGGAGGTCTAGTCTGTCTGTCTTCATTCCAAAAGTTCATGGCGTCGTTTGTTTCCTTCCAAACGTCACCTTGTTATGTCATAAATTCGGATATTAAGAGTCGGTTTCGAGTTAGAGTTCAAAGTTCAGATGGTGGCGATTCAATGACATTGTCATCTGCTTCTGTTGCGGTGAATGGAAACGTTTTCACTGAAGGGAAAGAACAGATCGGAGCAGTACTTACTAATGGAGCTACTGAGAGGAAAAGCAAGAACAGAAATTTGTATGATGGCGGGAATAGCAAGTTTAAGTCTACAGTGAAGGCAAAGTTGACAAAAGATGTAGCTTCAGATGAATTGGAGTTGCTGTGGGATGATGGGTATGGAACAAAGTCAGTAAGAGATTATCTTGATGGTGCCGTGAAGATAATCAAGCCTGATGGAGGACCACCACGGTGGTTTTGCCCAGTTGAGTGCGGACAACCTTTAAGAGATGCTCCATTGCTTCTGTTTTTACCTGGTAATTTATAGCTAAATGATGCTTACAAAACCTAGGAAAACACATCAGGAAATTAGTCATGAATGGGATTTCTAATCCTCACCTGTAATTATTTGCTATATAATTTCCTACTTAATGTTCTTGGTCTGTACTTTTAACATTGTGAGTCTGTGAAGTGTTGGAATTGTAGAATCATATTCTTCAGTATTGATGAATGCAGGGCTTGATGGCGTTGGTCTGGGTCTAACTTTGCACCATAAAGCTCTAGGGAAGTAAGTTCAATTACTTTTACCTTCGTTGCAAGCTAGTGGTTAGTTCTGTATAATTAGCTTTCAAACATTTTCAATTCGTGGCATCAAAAGATTGCTAAAAAACCATTATAAATGAAGATGAAATAGGTGATCATCATCTCTAAGAGTTTTTATATGCTTTCGGATGGTGGTTGAAACCCCCTCAACTGCTAATGTGTAACAGAGAAAAATAATAAGTCATTATTACGAAGGTACAGATCTAGAATTCAACTTGTTACAAACAGTTTTAGTAGCTCATATAAAGATAGAATTGAATTCATCTTCAAACTTCTTTTAGGCTCCCCTTCAAATTTTCTCAGTTAAAACTCTTCATCGTTCTTGCAAAATACAGGGCTTTTGAAGTTCGGTGCCTTCATATTCCGGTGTTTGATCGAACTCCATTTGAAGGTATTATATTATGTTAGCCTGTATATATTATGGAATGTATATTCCCGTTCAACTGTATTCTGGCAACCTGTAAATACAGCACGTTGCAAGTAAGATTTCTGTTGTACTGATAAACCATGGGAACTTCTTCTTGCATGAAGGACTGGTGAAATTTGTGGAAGAAACTCTTAGGCTTGAGCATGCCTCATCTCCAAATAAACCAATTTATGTAGTTGGAGACTCCTTTGGAGGATGCCTAGCACTTGCTGTTGCTGCTCGCAATCCTAAGATAGATCTCGTGTTGATACTAGCCAATCCAGGTTTGTTTCAACAAATGCAGTCATCTGTTCATGAACAATGCACACAGAAACACTTTAAACTTGATCAACCTCGGATTGTGCTTGGTTTGAGATCTTGTCTGATGTTTTTCCCCCTTGTACTTTAGCAACATCGTTTGGAAGGTCACAGCTGCAACCCATGTTCCCTATCTTGGAAGCTTTACCAGATGAATTGCATGATGGATTGCCCTATTTTCTTAGCTTTGTCATGGGTACATGTTCATTATCTTGTTTTGTTACTGTCATCATTTTGTTTGCTCTTTATTAGGAGGATTGTTCCCTCGTTTCAATTTCAATTTATTGTTCCTCATTCTTTCCAAATCCAATATTTTCTGCTACAATTATTTGAAGTTTGACATCATTTTGCTTCTAAAATGGAAAATGAGTTCTCGAATATGCTAAATTTCCTATTCATCAAACCAGGTAATCCACTGAAGATGGCGACAGTTGACATTGAAAACAAACTTCCACCAAGATTACAACTTGAGCAATTGGCTGTCAATCTCACTTCTATGCTACCTTGTCTTTCGGTAAGAAGTGTCCCAAGTATTTATACTGTTTGTTTCCTGTTGCTTCTTTGATTATGGGCTCCATATCAGTTAACCCTCTTTGCTTCCCATCTTGAAGGGAGATTTTGTTATGAGTAAGTGAAGTCTGCAGATGTGGAAACTATGGAGTCAGTCTTCCTTGTAGTTGTTCTTCTTCTGTGATTATCGTTAACAATTGTTCTCCAGTCATGCATTATGTTTGTCTTAGTTGGCATTATTATGTTAAGATATTGAGAACTGATATGAACAAGAAAATTTGTTATATAGCTGTTAATATTTGATGTGAAAGGATTTCTAAAGACTATGTTCTGGTATTTTTATGTCATGCACAATGTTGCCATATCTAGGTGTTGATAATGCAGTTATATTCTTTCCATTCTTTCCTGATGTGAATAGAATAATTTGCCATGTCCATTTCACCTCATGTCTACTGATTTTGTTCTCTAGATAAATAAGTATTCTTTAGTGGGGCTTTAAACATCCTAAAATGTTTGAATTCTTAGGGTTTGGCAGATATCATCCCAAAGGACACTCTTCTTTGGAAGCTGAAACTCTTAAAATCAGCTGCTGGATATGCTAATTCTCGTCTTCATGCTGTAAAGGCAGAAGTGATAGTACTAGCTAGGTAGTTATTCCTCCTTGACTTGAACATTTCTTCCATTCCTTGTGTATAATGTTGTGTCCCCTTTTGGTGCATCTTGGTTATTTTTTTAGAAGGATTACTAGTGTTGCTATTTCTGTGTGTATGCAGTCATATCAGTGACCATATGACTGCATAGGCACAGGACTTAAATTTTTAAACTTTCCCAAAGTACAGGAAAAGTTGTAGATTTCCTGAGAAAAGGGAAAATAGGCGATAAAAGGAATAATCTCACATCTAGGTTATAGATTGTTGGACAATATCTCTGTACTATTTATATAATCATTTAAGTTGGCATCGAGAACTTTGTTGTAGCAATCAATATTTCTTCAGACTCATAATTTCTTTTGAGCGTTGTATGTGAGTCAATTTCTTATTGTTTATCAATATAAATTTGATAGTATATTTCCATTATAGTGGCAGAGATTATATGCTTCCCAGTGAAGAGGAAGCTAAACGCCTTCAAAGTTCACTGCGTAATTGTACAATTCGTAACTTCAAGGAAAATGGGCATACTCTTCTGTTGGTAGGTGAAAATAGCAAGGAGCATGTATAAATCTCAAATAGTTGAAATTGTTTGTGTTTCATGCAAGCGTACTTGACTTGTGATACTGATTTTTCTGTGCTGCTTGTAAGTTTAAAGTTATTCAAAGCAAATGGAGCATCTACAGACATAAATAGCGTGCCGGATTACTTCAATATCAATCAATTCTTCATTCCTTACTATGCAAGTCTATTATTTCTATCAGCATCTGTTGGTGCTACCTATCATGCAGATTAGTGTTTGAGGATAGGGTTTGGGAGAGGAAACATGTTAGTTCATGGTATAGGCTCCTAAAGTTTTTTTTTTTCCATTTGAAGGGTTTTTCCTTGGGAAACATGGGGTAGGTAATCCCTAGTAGCATCCCAAACAGTAGTTGAATGATGGTGCTTTTAGGAACTTTCAGCCAGGTCCCTGAATATGTTTCATTTGACATCACTTCTATTCCTTCTAACTCGATTTGATCTCAATCAATATGATAATTAGGTGCTCTTGGAAGTAAATGAGAAAAAATGGTTGAACAATAAAAATGATAAACTTCTGAAAACAAATAGAAAGTTATCTTCGCTAGTTCAACAACTTCCCATGAATGATGTATGGGATTTCCTCTATATAGGTTCCTTTATATTTGCTTCTTGTTGCTCCGGTTCTATTAGTAAAGATTGAAAATTGAAGTTGGATTTGCTCTCAAACAATGCACTTCTTAAGCATGAAACTCAAGAAGGCTATGATGCAGAATGCTTATGATATTGCTGTATGTCCAATGCTCTTAGTGGATTTTTCTTCCTTGAGATGTAAAATGTATTGATTATTCCTTTTGTTTTGGCTGTCAATTTAAAAGTGATTGCGTTGAACATATTTGATCTAATTAAGGCACCTTTCTTTCAGTCATTTGTTGGACAAGTGACATACATCTGGCCTTGAACAGTTATTCATTTTTAATACTTGCAGTATTTATATGTCTGACATTTGTTTCATTTTGCTTTTCCTTGCTGCTTCTCCCCTGCTCCTGTCCTCTCTATTTCTTATCATTTTTGCTTGTTTTGTGATGGTTCAGGAAGATAGCATTAGTTTGCTGACAATTATCAAAGCTACTAACAAATATCGTCGTTCACGGAGGCTTGATTATGTCAGGGACTTTGTACCGCCTAGCATATCAGAATTCAAACGTGCAGCTGATGCAATTGGGTGTGCAATAACTTTATCGCTTATGGTTTTCAAAGCCGTAGTTCTGACAACTGTAAACATGATTGCTGCATGAAAATTTTTTTAGTTGAAATCTCAAATGGTCTTGACTGTTCTTCCCTCTTTGACGAGTGAACCATATGGCCTGGAAGAAAGTTAGTTCTTAAAGTTGTGGTGAACATGAATATTAGGAGGTCCTTCTATTTCCTTGGTTTTTGTATGAGAGTTCATATCCTGTCATTGCAGCATAAAGATGCTTATTTTGACAAGGAATGCTGACTTCTACCATAAAAAATCCTCTCCTCACTTAAATCGAGAAAATCTAGAACCACATCTCTGAGCACCCAATTTGGGATCTGGCTCAATATCAGCGATTGTTGAAGTAGCATCTGATCACATCAAAGAAGTTATTACATTTAGTTCATTTCTATATGCTGATATTTTTAGTCTATCTGTGGATAAAGCTGACATTACAATCACATGGATTTCAGGTTATTGCGCTCTGCTGCTAGTTCTGCTATGTTCTCTACTCTAGATGATGGGAAGATAGTGAAAGGCCTTGGTGGGGTTCCTAATGAAGGTCCTGTCTTGATAGTTGGTTACCACATGTTGATGGGATTGGATGTATTTTCCCTTGTTGAAGAGTTTTTGAGGGAAAAGAGGATAATGATACGTGGCATGACGCATCCTGATGCTCTTCTTGGCAAGTTTGAGAATTTATCTGGTGAATTTTCTGTTATGGATTGGATCAAAGTGATGGGTGCAGTCCCAGTCACAGCTAGCAATCTTTTCAAATTGCTTTCCACAGAATCACATGTTCTTCTTTACCCTGGAGGTGCACGAGAGGCTCTTCATTACAAAGTGCGTAAAGTCTTATTTCTATATTGATTTAATTGAAAAGCTAAGCATCCTATTTTCGACGAAGTTCCATTTTCAGTCATTATATGCCCAATTTATAGTCTAAAGATTGAAAAGAAAATAATCACCCGTATCTGTTGCCGTCTTCCCTCTTTCCTATCACAATTCTTGTTGCTTCCTCAACGGATTCAGTGAGGATGCCAGTTATCTGCTGAACTCAAATGAGCAATGTAGTCTGTTAGAAGGGAAATTATCAGTGAGGAACTTACTTTAAACCTCTATGCTTCCTCATTTACAACGACAACTCATATTGAACAATTATTATACTGCAAAAGATAAAAATATACCTAGTGAAATATAGCCCTTGCTGAGTCAAGTTTTTTACTCGTTTCCTTCGTTTTTGTACAGTTTTATTGTACTTTGGTCCTGATGCTTGATTTCCAGGGTGAAGAATATAAAGTCATTTGGCCTGATCAACAAGAATTTGTAAGAATGGCAGCAAGGTTTGGGGCCACCATTGTACCCTTTGGAGCTGTGGGAGAAGACGACATTGTGGATGTAAGCTTGTGCACTTATTTGCGTCTGAAAGTTCTCTGATAAATTTGGTTGGCAGATGCTTGTTCCTTGTTCCTTTACTTTTTCTGCATTTATAATTCTGCACGGATAACGAAGTAAATTGTATGTAATTGAACAGCCTATTAATTTTACTTCTGAAAATGGAATAGAATATATAGAAGAGAACATTTTGCATTTCATTTTAGAGATGTTTTATTGACCTCTATGGTTAAACAAAAATTTCACCGGCTAAAGTATCTATATCCCTGGCATAAGTTAAGGATCCAAATTTTAATGTAAAGCATGGTACTTTCTAATACCGTCTACTAACCACCCTCCCCAATCTCTCTGTCTTGCTTGTTCGACTTGTGTTTTGATTATATTTGTGTGCCATATAGAGTTTTCTGATTTCTGTCGTCTACAAATGGCAGTATGTTCTTGATTACAATGATCTCATGTCAGTCCCTGTTGTTGGTGACTATGTTATGGAGGCTAACCTCCTACCGACAAAAATAAGGTGATTACTTCCCTGAAACCATCACTTGCTTCTAGGAACTAATCCGGTCTTGAAACTCAACATTCTTGCTACTTTTGACACTTCTTTGTTGGCAATTGTTGTGGTCTGATTACAGGGATGAAACTAAAGGTGAGGTTGCCAACCAGCAACTGTTCTTTCCAGTGACGTTGCCGAAGTTACCTGGGCGATTCTATTATCTGTTTGGAAAGCCTATAAGAACGAAGGGAAAAGAAGAGTTACTGCAAGACAAAGAACAGGCAAAGCAGTTCTACTTGCAGATAAAATCCGAAGTTAAACACAATTTGGCCTATTTATTGAAAAAGCGAGAAGAGGATCCTTACAGGAATATCATTGATAGAACAGTATTCCGAGCATTACAGTCTCCATTGCATGAAATTCCAGCATTTGACCCATAACGAATAGGCTAAGACAAGGTGCTTACTGGTCTTCATATTTTGTAAATCTAATTTTAAATTGAGACAGCACGCAGGACATCTGAACAATGCTGCAGAGATGCATTTTGTAAATCATAGAATTCATTGGAAGAAAAAATGTCCAGTGAAATCATTTTTCAGTTGTTAATCATATAATCAATGTACTTAGTGTAGCAAAAAGTGCTTAATATTCAGTTTTAGAAAGCATATAATCCGTTGAACTAGTCCAACAGAGCATCAACATGAACTTGTATTCATCTGCAAATCCTGATTTATCTTCAGGTTTTAAAAAGTTGGCTTGGTAACAATAATGTTCATGGGCAGGACAGCCAACCAAATGCAATGGTACGGATGGCATTCAAGTGGTAATTATATATATTTATATATATATGGCATTCAAGTGGGGATTATATATATATATTGTTAGATAAATATCAACAATTATCAGCTGTTTTTCCTTTACTATCTGAACAACAACTTAAAGAAGGGATGAGGATAGAGGTGCTGCTATAGTATTAAAAGCATGTTCATTGGGAGTTGCTACAATTCTGTTATAAGAAACATTGGTGACTGGACTGATGGGATGGGAGGTTTAATTTTGAAGTTCCTATTCCCTGCAACTAACTAGTGCCTTTAGGGGCTAGAATTTCTCAACAACACCAAGTGCTTGAAACCATTCTCACTCCTTGCCCATGTGAGATAGATGGAACTCAGAGATCATTACTATGAGTACTTGGTTTTTGCTTTCTGAAATGTCTTTTTGAGTGCGTGTTCTTAAGGATGTGTGGCATTAAAAGTGTGACTTCCTTTCAGTTGGAGCCAACTCCGCAACGTTGTTGAGTGTTTCATTGGCTTTCTGATTGCATGGTAGTTGTAGTCTTTCAGTTTCTAGCTACTTCTACGTGCAAGAAGGTCTTGTTAGTTCAGTTTAAATTCCTATCAGGACATTCCAACATGCCAAAGGAGGTTCTAAGCTATCCTGGAATATCAGTTATGTGATTGATTAGATAATCACCCTCCTGCATTTTTGGAATTTGCAATTACTTTGACCTAAGTTTCTCAACATATAGTCACTGAAAATACATTCCATTAATCCTACTGCAAACCTGAATAAGGGTCTGAATTCTCGACCATCACATTTCCAAAATTCATGGCGTCTTTTGTTGCTTCCCACATATCGCCTTGTTATCTTACAAGTTCAAAACTGAACAAGATTCAGTTTCGAGTCAGAGTTGAGTGTTCAGACGGTAGTGATCCAAAGGCATTGTCTTCGGATTGTCTTGCCATAAATGAGAGTTCAAAGTCAAGGGTTGAGGAAAGGTTGATAAAAGATGTAATTTCAAAAGATTTGAAACCACTGTGGGATGATGGGTATGGGACCAAAACTATAAAGGATTATCTTGAAGGAGCCATGGACATTATTAGGCCCGATGGAGGACCTCCCCGGTGGTTTTGCCCAGTTGAGTGCGGACAACCTGTGAAAGATGCTCCCCTACTTCTGTTTTTGCCTGGTAAATAATACCAATTATGGTTAGGAGACTTTCTAGCTGATGAAATTCTCCAGACTTGCTTGCTCAACAATAAATCTTTTAATATAGAATCACTTGATTCAAGTATCGATTGATTTCAGGGATTGACGGTGTTGGCTTGAGCCTTTCTTTGCACCATAAAGCTTTAGGGAAGTAAGTTCGAACTATCTATTCCTTCCCTTACGAGCATGCAAGTATTAGTCACTAGTTCTGAAAATTTAGCTAATTGATGATAGGAAGATAATACCTCAAGTCATGACACTTGACGAATTCTTGCCAGAGTTAACTTTTGTAGACTCTTCTTGTGGGAAATACAGGGTATTTGAAGTTCGGAACCTTCATATTCCAGTGTATGATCAAACTCCGTTTGAAGGTAGTTTATGACATGAAAATGTTGAAAAGCAGTTTTTATATCACCAATATTTACATGCAGGCACTTCCAAATTTAGATCAAGTGTAGTCTCAACTAATTGATAATGACTTGCAGTTATACTTCCTGTTGCTGATAAACCATGGGAATTTCTTCTTGCATAAAGGACTGTTGAAACTTGTGGAAGAAACTGTGAGACTCGAGCATGCCTCATCTCCAAATAAGCCAATTTATATAGTTGGAGAGTCCTTTGGAGGATGCTTAGCGCTTGCTGTTGCTGCTCGCCACCCTGAGATAGATCTTGTGTTGGTACTAGTCAATCCAGGTCTGTCTTAATATCTGTTAATTTCTGTCATTTTCTTGGACTTAGAGGTGCTCTGACATAATTGGTACTGTTCTTCTTAGCAACATCATTTGGCAGGTCACAACTACAACCCCTGGTCCCTATTTTGGAGGATTTACCTGATAACTTGTATAGTCTTCTTGGCTTTGTCACTGGTGCGTGATTGTTGTGTTTCTTGTATTATTACTTCCATTAATTGTTTGCTCTGCAATTACTTTCATATTACAACATATTGATCATGGTATCTTTATGATCTGTTCTGCAAAAGGTTTCAAGTTTCATCAATTCTCTTTAAATGCTAATTTAAATATTCATCAAACCAGGTAATCCCCTGAAGATAGCAACGGTTGACATTCAAAACACACTTCCCCTGAGATTACAACTTGAGAAATTAGTTGGCAATCTCAATTATTTGCGAACTTCTCCGATTGTAAGAAGTTTACCTGCACTGCATTACCTGAAATTTATATGTTCACTGTGGACTCATTTTCATAGTGTTTTGGCTTATTTTCCATCAATAATGGTACTAAAAATGCTTGATTTCTCAGGGTTTAGCTGATATAATTCCAAAAGCCACTATTCGTTGGAAACTCAAAATACTGAAATCAGCTGCTCAATGTGCTAATTCCCGTCTGCATGCTGTAAATGCCGAAGTGCTAGTACTGGCTAGGTAATTACTTTCCCTGTGCATAATGTTGTCTCTTTCTACCAGGATTAAGTAGTTATTGCTGGTTATGATCGTATGGAAACAAACAATTCCTTATACTTACTGTTTATATATTAAAATTTGATGGAATATTTCCATTCTAGTGGCAGGGACGCCATGCTTCCTAGCGCAAAGGAAGCTAAACGTCTTAAAAATTCACTACGGAATTGCACAGTTCGTTACTTCAGGAATAATGGGCATGCCCTTTTGTTGGTAGGTTTCATTAGTGTTTCATGCATGCATTCCTGACTTGTGACATTGATTTTGCTGCACTGCTATGATACTTTATAGTTATTCAAAGTTGCTTAAATTCTTTCAAGGATTTCATCAATCTGTCAATCCTTTGTTTATTTCTTGTTTGAAGTCTATACATTTCTACCGAAACTTTTTTCTGTTATCTATCATGGTAGATTATCTCTAGGCTTCTAAAATTTGGAATCCATTTCAATATTACTGCCCTTTGAACATGCACTGTTTTGTGAAACTTTGTGTCAATATAAATTGCCAGACACTTATTCCATTTTGCCTTTCCCTCCTGCTCCTACTCCCTCCTGATCCTCCAGGTCTCTCTATTACATTATTCTTGTGTATGATGGTACAGGAAGATAGCGTTGGTTTGCTGGCAATTATCAAAGGTACTGGAAAATACCGTCGTTCGCGGACTGTCGATTATGTCTCGGACTTTGTGCCACCAAGCATGTCAGAATTCAAACGTGGACTTGATATAATTGGGTAATACAACATTGTATGTTAATACCTTCCTACCAGGAAGTTCATCAAGTGGACCTTCATCTAACTATTCTTTTGATCTATACTTGATACTAAACTTTGTGCTTAGAAATGGAAACATGATTGCTACATATCTCTTGTCAAGCACCATCATTTGTTGGTCAGAGAGTTCAAAGTGAAGTGATTGTTTTGAAATTGCCAAATTTCTACCTTCGTACCTCACCCCCTCTCCTGGCTAGAAACTTGGTTCTCACAACTATGTACAGGATTGCTTCAACAGACATATTCATCAAAATCTTTACTGATCTTGATTTATTCTTACCCTCTGCTTCAGTTGTTTGAGGATCTTCTGGGTTCCACTTTTGTGGAAAACCACAGCTATGTGTCGTGATCTGGCTGGATGCCAGTTTACCATTTTCTTGAAGCAGTGGCCCGTCACATTAAAGAATTTGTTACAATTTTATTTTTTTTTCTATGCTGATATTGTATGTTTGTTAATATCTGAAACTGATATTACATTCACGTGGAAGTTCAGGCCATTACGCAAGGCTGTTGGTTCTGTTACGTTCTCGACCTTGGAGGACGGGAAGATAGTAAAGGGTCTCGGTGGGGTTCCTAGTGAAGGTCCTGTGGTGATAGTTGGTTATCACATGTTGCTGGGAATGGAAGTTTTTCCCCTTGGCGAAGCATTCTTGAGGGAGAAGAACATAATGATAAGAGGTTTGGCACATCCGGAACTGTTCACCAGAAGGTATGAGAAATATTTTAGTCATTTCTCCGTGCTTGACTGGCTCAGAGTAATGGGTGCAGTACCAGTCACAGCAAGCAATCTTTTCAAATTGCTTTCCAAGAAATCGCATGTGCTTCTTTATCCTGGGGGTGCACGCGAGGCTCTTCATTACAAGGTGCACAAAATCCTTATGTCACGTTGGTTAACTTTGAAAGTGAATCATCCTATGATTGTAGAAGTGTCACGTTTTCCAACCATTATATATCTGACGTTTTGACAATCTGGATGTTTACAAGTTGATCAAACAGTGCAACAAGTTTGATTCTCTATGCTTCTGCTCTGTTATTTCCAGGGTGAAGAATATAAGGTCACTTGGCCTGATCAGCAAGAATTTGTAAGAATAGCAGCAAGGTTTGGGGCCACCATTATCCCATTTGGAGCTGTAGGAGAAGATGATATTATGAAAGTAAGCAGAATTACTTTTCTTCATTTATCGTGGAGGGTATTTTTATATGACACTCCCCGTAACATTTTCTCATTGCTGTTACCTACAACTGGCAGATGGTCCTTGACGGCCGGGAACTGATGAAAATCCCCATGGTTGGTAATTTAATTAGAGAAGTCAGGAGGGATATTGTGAAAGCCAGGTGATCACTCCCCTGAAACATTTGTCGTTTTTCAGTAATAAAATGCATGTGAAACTTGCAACTTCCATAGTTTTATGTTGACAAATGTTGTTGTCTGATTATAGAGACGAGAGCAAAGGCGAGGTTGCCAACCCAGAACTGTTTGTGCCAGTGGTGTTGCCAAAGTTACCTGGCCGCTACTATTATCTGTTTGGAAAGTCAATAGAAACAAAGGGAAGAGAAAAGATATTGCAAGACAAAGAACAGGCAGGCCAGTTGTACAAGCAGATAAAATCTGAAATTGAATGCAATATAGACTACCTACTGAAAAAGAGAAAAGAGGATCCTTTCAGAAATTCCATTGACAGAAGAGTATACCAAGCGTTACATTCTCCACTCCATGAAATTCCAGCATTTGATCCTTAAAAGATTTGGCCATACAAGGCACTTGCAGGCCTTATATTCTCTGAACATTCGTTCTTTCACTGGGAAATGCTTGTACAGAAAAATAAGGCACACGTGCAGGACATATGAACTTTGATGCAAGAATGCATTTTGCTAGTTAAAAATTTGTTGCAAGAAACACATTGTAAAATGAAAATTCGATTCATAATGATGTACTTTGATGTGCTACTAACCAAGGACCTGATAGTTCAGAGAAATGAAAAATGTAGAAAGCGAAGCAAAATTCTGCTTAATATTCAATTTCAGAAGCCATGCAATCTTGTTTTCAGGATCAAGAATCCAATTGAAATGAACTAACAGAGTATCCTTATGAACTTATATATGCTCATCTGCAAGTGCTGATCTATTTTAGGGTCCGAAAGGATTGCTTGATAATATCAATGCACATGGGTAATCATGACCATTGGTACCAATGGCAGTGGAGTTTGGAAACATAAGTGCAACTAGTTGAACATTCGCAGCAACCCAACATTGTATAAGCTGCCGGCAATTTGTTTCCTTGTTATCGTCTTTATATATTCATCGAAATACAAAGAACAAGAATATAGATTTGTCGAACAAGAATATAGATTTGTCGGACCAGATACTGTACTGACAAAACCTGGAAAGGATGATTCGTCGACTTGAGCAAAAGAAGAAAAAAGGCCTGCGTCTTCTATGGCAACGTACTCATTTGTCATTCTTCTGTCAGCTGAAAACATGGTCATTGGACTGATGATCTCTTACTTGAGTGGTTGTTTCCTGAAACGTTTGTTTACAAGAGGAACGTCACCTCTTCATCAAGTTTTGAAATCGTGAACTTACAATAGGAGTTGGCTTGTTGTGGAGAGTAAATCACTTGATAATTTTGATTCGAAAACTTTTTGGTCACAGTGGATCGTTTTAGACAGATATCCTCAACCTTCTCCAAGCACCCACGCAGAATTTAAGCCTGATGGATGAGAATGAGGAGTTACTTTTTCCTCATTTGACGCAAGTTCTTAGCTATATCAGATACGATTCTGAAGATGTTGGTCCTTTATACCAACTTTCTTTTGCTTACTGGATTTGGTTGAAATCTAATTTTGGCATAAAAAAAGTTAAACGATATCAGATGAAAGGTCAGACAGAAGCCTAAAATCTAAGACCTATTCTCGAACGAATAGGCATAACTTTTTTTGCAGATATCGGATGTAAGTCATTCTTGATGGTTGAAAAGAGAATGTATAGATATACAACTTCCATGAAGACACTGAAGTGAGATTTTATTATC
>JANSVB020000061.1:2478355-2488483 GCA_025504935.2 Erythroxylum haughtii
ATTGGGTTTTGTCCCCTTTGGTCGTCAGGTTGTCTACCTTCCCTTTTGTGTCTCCCTGGGGATATCTGGGAGTCGAACCTGAGACCTCAGGGTTTTATTGGGTACATGATCCACGCCTCTCACCACTGAGCTACGTAGCCCAATGGTGTGAGGCGTGGGTCATGCACCCAACAAAACCCTGAGGTAACAGGTTCGAGCGCCGCACACCCTCGCACAAGCTCACCTAAAAAATCAAAGGGGGCAAAACCCAATGGTACGAGCCCACCCAAACCAACACCATTTTATTAATGTTTGTAAGTAGCTATTAATTACCTAAGAATTCCAAATTTTTCATAAAAACTATCAAATACCTTGAAAATCAATTTACCATTTGTCACTTATTGAACAAAACTGGTATGCTGTTATGTTTTTCATTTAACTTGCAATACTTTTTTATATGGTCAAATATATCACAATATAGAAATTGAAATTTGCAGGCTTCATTAGTTTTGTGTCTCATTATAGTTTTTTATTTTGACTACCAAAGCATTCATCACCTCTACGATCTCGCTTTTCTTGACATATGGGAATGACCATCACATCCTCTTTTATTGGTTGAATCACCATTGTTACTACTGCTGCTTGACTTGGTTGTATGGACATTAGAATTGCTTTTGGGTAGTTATACCTTAGGGTAAAAAGTATTTTCCACCTCACCTTAATCATCACATGACTTCATCCTATCTTTACAGGAATTCAAGGAGCCTAACAGCTCATTGACAATTAGCACACTTAAGTCATCTGCTTTTTTTTTTTTTATGGGAGCCACAATATTCTCAAAATCCTTTATATGCTTTAGCAACCTTTTTTTAACACTTTTTTTTTATTGGAAGAAACTTTGTAAGTAGTAGGTCAAGCGGGTACACCTTTTTGAGGGTTCAATTGGCACACCATCCTACACACAGGTTAAGTGGGAGTACCTCATTATCGAAGGCCTAACTGGCACTCTACCTACGATTAAAACCTTAGCTGTTTCAGGCTCTTATAAGAAGGGTTAGCATAGAATCGAACCTAGGATCTGACCGAAGTCAAGCCCTGTTTTCAACCATCTAATCATGCCCCTTAAGGGCCCCTTTTCTAATACATCCTCACCACGTTTGCACATTTGATTCACAATTTTTGTTACATTTGAGGAATAAACATCAAGTAAGTAACCATTTTTCATAAAAGAATTTCAAAATTTTTGTCGAGGAGTCTGTAACTTGACACCTTGTACCTTTTTAATACCTTAAATGCACTTGAAGTAAGTCCCATGCTTCTAATTTTGACGTAATGGTTATTTCAATGTGAGGAAAAATGACTTTATTTATAGATTTTTAAATGAATAAGAGAGCTTTAAGATCTTTTTTTCAATACTCTCTTAGAATCTCTATCGTAACTATAGTTGCATTATAACCTCTCTCTACAAACTCCCATAAGTGCTAAGATATATAAAGACAGTCTTCGTTTTGGTGCTCCAGGCATCATATCCACTACCTTTACATATAGGAATAAAAGAAATTGATGAGTTGATATGCATGTTATAGTTAGCTATAGGAACTCTGATGGGCTCTGATACCATATAATAAAAATAATGTCTCTATAATTCCCACAAGCTTCTCCATGTAACAACAAAACAAAGAGGTAAAAATAAATGAGACTTTTATCAAATAGGTTGTATGCACAAAGACTGCCTTTAAATAAATAACATCTCCTATAAATTAGAAATATATATTTATTGCTTAAGATTTGAACTTGTAAAAACTAATTATTAACTAAGTGAAAATAGGAATACCTAGACACTATAATAGAGTAAATAAAATTTACTAATTTATGCGTTACTTTGTCAATAAAGTAGTGAAGCATATATGAATATTCCTTTTCTAATTATTTTCTTGAGAGCATCTTAACCATGAATTTTCTTATGATTTCTAACTAGTAGTCAATTCCAACTTATAGCTTGACAATTTCTTGTAGTGAAAAGTTGTCATAGTAAAAGTGTTTTGATTAACTAGAAATCTTGACCTTTGCACCTTTAATAGTACAACTCTTTGAATAAGTTTCTCTAATGATACCACTATTATGACCCCCCTAAAATATATATTCAGAAATTCTATGAATGATTGCTAAGTTACCATACCTTGATCTTGAAGCACATGTAACTGATTGCTAAGTTACTATACCTTGATCTTGAAGCATATGTAACTTTTCTAAGGCTAAGTTATCTTGTAGCTCAAAAATATACCCACCCTAATCTTTTCATTCACAACACGTCTCAATTTGGGATTGAAAAATGTATTATCATTTTTTTCAGTAAAAATAGGTAACTATCTCTTAGTTTATGCTATACAACTAATCAATTGGTTGTATATTTATGACAATTAATTAAAGATATTATTTATCTTATACATATTTGTCTAACAAACTAAATTATAAGATAAAGTTCGTAAGAAAAAAATTAGAAATAAAATTATGATGAATTCACAATTATAATTTTCATATTACATTTAAATTATATTTATGATCTATTAAAAATAATTATTAATAGAATAACAAAACTGTCATACCTTATGTTTATTTATTATTAAAGAAGTAATTGATCTCATAACCAAAATATAAAGATACTTAACAAAATTTATACGTACTTGTCAAAAAATTAGTCCACTTAACTTACTCGGTATAAGAATTTTTTATAGACCATTACTTAATGTGTCTATCTAATGCTTATTATGATTATTGAATAAGTGATCTTTTAACTTCATATCTTCGAAACATCTCACATAAGGGTTAGTATATTTGATATTACTTATAACAAGACTTGTACATCGGTTAAGCTAAGATGTTTTGGGTTAGAGCTCAAAATTTTCAAAAAGATTTAAGTCCATTCCTAACTCACCCATAAAATGGATCTCATTTTCAAATTCAAATCCAACCTATTTGTAAAAATTTTAAATTTAAGCTCAATCCATAAGCCTAAATTTTTAAGAAGTTTTAATAATAATACAAAATATAAATTATTTATTAAACTAAAATAAATATAAGAAATTGTTTTAAAATAAAAATTAATCTCTTACAATAATATATGCAAATATTAATCTTAATTTATAAAAAATTAAATTAGATAATTAGATATAAAATTCATAATTGTGATAATATTTAAATAGTATAACATTATATGAATATTAATTAATCAAAAATAAATATTTGATGGTTAAAGTAATTGGAAGTTATAATGTTGAAGTTCGACTTCATTTTATTTTTATACAACTTAATTCTAACCCTTAAAATTTTTTGGGATTAATTTTTAAAATTAAATATGACTCTAAACTAGTTTTTAAAAATCAAAATTTTTAATTTTCAAGCTAAACCTATTAGGCCAATTGGATTGGATCAATTTATATAAGTCCATTTTGGACCTTACCATAGTAAATAATAACTTAATTTGGCAATGATATGAGTTATATGAAGGTAATTGAGTGGTCAATATAAAATTCATCATCCTAAATTAATTAGAGTTAATATTCTATTATTCTCGAGTAATCTTAATTTGAGAAATCCTTAATCAAGATGAAATGACACTTTAAAATAGTTTTCATGTCATTAAAAAAATTGTTATTAATGTTTGAGAACTAATGTGATTGAACTCAAATAGAGTAGGTAGTAATCCATATTCTATGTCTAATTAAAACAATATATGATGAACTAATTAAATTATACACAATTATTATAAATGAAAGATTATCAAAACTACTTTGACATTTATAATATTTAGGTAAGCATAACATGCTGTAGACATTTGATAGTCTCTAATGACAACCAAGAGAGAGGTGAATTCAATGTTTATAAAATTCGACAAATTTTCTAACCGAACTACTCAAGTAACATCAATCAATGTAAATAAGGATGAGAAAATTGTTTAATATAAATTAGTTAAATAACTAAGCAATAATTTAAAGAAGATAGGGAAGAGAGGATGCAAATCAATTTATAAAAGTTCGCAAACAACCCTTGCCTACATCCATTCCCAAGATTTTTCTTGAAATTCCATTATAATTTTTCTTTTAAGAGGAAAAATAACCATTCTACAATTTTTCTTCATAAAAATGAACTCTTCTTGTACTCTTCTTCTAAGGTGTAGAGAAACCTTAATCCCACTTGGAACACTCCCAAGTAAATTATCCAATACCTTAACAAAAGATTACAACTCAAAATTATATCAATTATTCACTTGATAACTCCAAAAAGGCTCACTTACAAATATGAAATAATGATGCTCAAATAATTGAAAAAAACTTAGAAATGTGTGTAAATACACCCAAAATCTTTTTTATGTTAAAACCAATAAGAAAACACCTATTTATAGTATTTTAAGACCCTTCCTAGCCATTGAAGCCAATACAATGGCCTTATACAAAGCACTAATCAACTAGTCTAACATACTAGTCGAGCAATCTGTATTAAAGGCACCAGATTCACGAGCCATTAGAAAACTGGTCGACTAGTAAGCTTATTGATTGACCAATATGGCATAATGGTCGACCAATACATCAATCAATATTACAACAAACTCATGGTACATCAAATTTAACAACTTTAACCTATAGTGGTCAACCACTAACCCATATAAGTCGAACAATCACCATTAAAACATGATTTAATAACTTCAAATGCTCAAAATATATATGTTTAATTTACTTATATTTTAAACACTTCCTAAAATGTTACCTAAAATTTGTTTGAAAGATCAAGAGACTTTTATATTAAAACCAAAAGCTTCAATGATTCATAATGAATGAAAAAACTTATGTAATGAAATGAAATGAAATGTTTATGTATGGTGAGTCTTTTTGAACGTCAAAGTGATTAAATGAGATTACAAGTAACATTTAAACTAAAGAATGACCTTGATAAACTTTAATATTTTTTTGTTCTAGGATTGTTTTTCATTTTGATGGTTGCAAACTTTAACCTCTCTTTATCAACTTCATAAGCTATCTTTTTGAGTTTATGACTTCATTTTATTCTTTTATTGCTTTTCGTCAAAATAATAAATTCGTTAGTAGTAATTAAGTTTTGTTATCCTTAAAGCATTTGTTAGAAAAACTCCTTTAGTTCAACAATGTTAATCTTGAACTATAGATATAAATTGTTTAATTAGAAATTTTAAAAAATTTAAAGAAATTTAATTTATCTAATCTCGAATATAATTTATATTCATCATCAATACTATTAAGAACTTAATAGGTCACATACAAAGAAGGTTTAAGAGATATAAAGTAAGTTAATCAAGTTGAACTTGATAATAAATTATAAAAAAATTTATAATCAAATACAACGTATTTGATAAATTAAATTTAATTATAATTTAATTAAATAGATAAAGGTTCAAATCTTATTATAAATAGGTGTAAGCTATAAAAGATTTACCATTCTTGGCATACCCCTCTTTACATCTTTTGTAGAGTTCTCTCCTCTTGTTTATATAGATACTATTACAAGATAGATACCTATCCGACTAAAGTAATTTTTGATAATCTATTTTAGAAATTTATTGATATTAATAGAATAAGTATAGAGAAAGATGCTCCCTCTCCTCTTTAGTTTTCATCTTTTTTAAACTTTCCCTTTTGATGTTTCTTGGGCTGGTATTTTGTTGGTCTAAAACTTCCTCTCTATTAAGTGTTCCTTTATATCCCTTTTTTGTGCTCGTTACAATGAAGCAACTTGTTGGAGCTCTACCAAGGGAAGACTCTTATTTTTTCCTCACATCTTTGTCTCAATTTTTAGCCTCCTAACTCAGTCATCTCAGTCCAACTCTTTCCCTCTTTTCTTATACTCCTTATTCTTTTCTATTATCTATGCCACTTTTCCTACCTTTCCTTATATAGCAGCGGTTTTTCAAAATTTTGTTGCTATCACCTTTGGTATAAATATGTCAAACTCTTAATTTAATTCCAACCAAGCTCTACTCACTACTTCTGACTTTCTCCCTTTAATTTTTCTGTTCCTCTTGCCTTAGAACTCATTGATCCTTTCATCGCCACAAACGTACTAAGGTCCTCCCCATCCTTGAACTTACATTTATGTTCACACTTTATCTCAGAGAGCATTCCTCTAATTACTATCCCTTTTAAGGTTCTTAGAAAAGGATATTCAAGATGGAACATCACTTTTATTGGTTTCTTCTTACACAAATTCCCTACATTTCCAATTTTGAACTCTTGGACCAGCTTTAACTAGGGGAAAACAAAGTCTAAAGGAAGTTCTTATTAATGATGCCAATATCTTCTTCTTCAAATTTGTCTCATAAGCTAATGCTCAATATATTGTATCTAATAGTCTAACATATGAATGGGAAATCAGTCTTCCTTGATCAATAGAAACTAGGTTTCTCTTTTGAAATTTTACATCAGAAGCAGGTTTTATTTTGGGTTAATCTTCTTAATATCCCACTATAGTCATAAAAAGGCTTAACTAGTTGGCTAGCTATATAAGAAAACCAATTTACATAGATGAAACCACTACCAATATGAAAAGGTTCAATTAGATAAGATATTTCTGATAGTAGACATTCAAAAAATATTGATTGTTTTGATTCATATCTTGTGGTTGGAGAAAATGATATGATGGTTCAAGATAAGGTTAGAGTGACATATCAATGGAGACATGATTTATATTAATAAGGAAAATAATGTTCCAATAGGTAAAATCTTTGCTAAAGGGAACTATTATGAGTTGATGAATATACGAACACCTTCTGTTATTATTGAACCTAATGTTGACGATAATTCTCAAGCTCCTAACTCTAGTATTTTTAATGTTCAACCTAAAGATTCTAAGGAAGCTGAGCAACATGCTCCTAGTCCAAAGGGCTCTATAACACCTCAATGAGCTTCAGAAAACAATCCTCCTAAGGTCTCTAACTTTTCTCAGACTAAAAATGCACACGACATTGGTATTAACATTACTACTCTTGACATCCCACACTATAGTGCAACAATGCTCTTTAACTCCTATCTAGGATCTCTTACAATATCAAAGCAAATTCCATTAATTTCTAAGGTTGATATTTGAGTGATCATAAGACATGATAAAGATCTCAAAGTAGCATTAACGAGAAAATCTAAAAGGAAGAACAAGGGCATCATTTATAGTTTTGCAACCCTTCTAATGTCTATTCTTGCATAGAATGTCAGGGGGTTGAATTGCCCTAAAACTAAAAAATGCTAATAGATTATTTTAATGACACTAATCTATTTCTAGTTTGTTTACTTGAAACAAAGTTAAAGGAGAACAGTTACATATAGATGAGTTTCTCTCAAAGGAATTGAAAAATAAAGCCAACCATAGTCCCCAATTTAATAGAAGAGTAATTGTTGTTTTTTATCATAATGAAGTGGATATCCTTCACTCTTCATCCACTAACTAGATGATCATTATGTCAATCTTCTTACTGAATGAAAGAATCAACTTCTAAATCACTTTTGTTTATACTCATGACCTGATGTTTTAAAGAGCTCATTTATGGGATAGACTTTCAGAAATTGAACCTAGTTCCAACATCCATTGGGTAATTCTTGGAAATTTCAATAGCATTATATACAATATAGAAGTTGAAGGGAATGTTTATGTCAAGAATTTCAAAAAAAAAGTGAGGGGTTGTGTAAGCCAATTGCAAGTCATATATCTTAAGATTAAAGGCTAATATTATACCTAGATAAATAAAAGACAAGTTTGATGGTTTCTTAGGAAGAAACTAGATCGAGCGTTACTAAACATCATTCGACTTTTCACCTCTGAAGAAAGCTTAGCTCATTAAAGTTCCTCTATTTTTATATCACCCCTTCCCCTTTTTGTCCCCCCATTTTGCTCAAGAAGCTCACTATAAAGAAATGAGGGTTTTAGATTGGCTTTAAGGAATAGATTAATCCATTATTTCTCAGGTTTTAATTTCTATATTTGTTGTAGGAAACTAGAAATGGTTAAAGAGAAAATAAAGAGGTTACATCATAAGAAGTTTAGAAATACTTATCATACAGTGGTTAATAGAAAAGATTCTTTGATGAAGCCTCAAATCTCTTTATCAAGATCCCTTCAATTCTACTGAGTTGGATGCTATGAAAGTTATTGCCTCTAATTACACAAAAGAGCTTTAGATATTAACTTATCAATCCTCAAACAAATTTATAGAGTATAATAGCTCTTGAAAGGAGATAGAAACACAACCTTTTTCCACAGCTCAGTCCTTTCCAAGCAAAATGCTGCAAAATTTCTTCTCTTCATAACTCTTTTGTTTCTTTAGCATAAACCCAAGAGAAATTATTGATGCAACTTTTGAATAATTCTCCAACAATTTGGGAACAACCTCTATATCTCCTATTTCCCATAATTGATGAAGTCAATTGTCTTTTGAGGATTATCAACTTCTAAATTTGAAAGTTTATTTTTTCCGCTCATGAGACTAATGTTGATAGGGTCCTATTAAAGTTTAACCCCAAAAAAGCTTCTAGATTAGATGGCTAATGCTTTCTTCTTCTTTTTTTAGAGGTCCTAGAGGTTTACAAAGTGTCAAATATTTTGTTGTAACATAAGATTATTGCCAAGTTCATAGCTTCAAGACTCAAATTTGTCGTCAGTTCTATCATTTACCCATTTTAAGATACTTTCATAAAAGGAGACAAATTGCTGATAATATTTTGCTGAATTATGACATAAAAATGCATTCAAGAGTTATACCATTAAGGTGGACCTCCACAAGGTATTTGACTCTATTAATTAGCAGTTCATAACTCACACAATAAAAGCTTTTGTCTTCCAAATCAATTCATCAAGTGGATTAACCAATGCATCATCTTTATTTCCTATGACATTTTGATTAATGGTGAACTAATCATCATAGGCACAAAAAGTATTTTTTAGAAAATTAACTGATTTCATTATATAATTATATATAAAGTTTAAAGTACAAAATATGTAGAATAATTCAAAAGTTTAAAGGCACAAAAAGTTTGAGACAAGGGGAACAAATTCCCCCCGTACTTATTTTCCCTTTTTATAGAAGTTCTCAACATTTTTATTGAAAAAACTATTAGCGTGGAATCACAACTGGTCGGGTCGGCTGTGCTAGGCCCAAGCCCAAGTCCGAATATAGACGACCCACTTGCAGACAGAAACCTCCCATGCATAAGTAGAGTTCTACGTGAAGACTTAAACCTAGCATCTATTTCATATATAAGGTATTGCTTTAACACAAAAGAGGTACGAAAACTCAAAAACCCTAATTCTCTTGATTCACTAGCGTACAAACTCTTCAAAAAGACTAACTTGAGTGTCAGAGGGGCTATCGGGAAACAACCCCCGACGTGCCTTCATTGTTTTGCAGGAACCTTCGAGCCAGAGTTGATCAACCTCATGGATCCAATCGGCAATTCACAGCCTCACCAGAATTCGGTAGAACCATTGTTTAAGTTATTTTATAAATTTCTCTTTAAATAAGGATCTGAATCAAGAAAAATCGAAAGTATGGATCCTGATTTCAAACTATTAAATGAACGTTACGATTGCAAGGGTAAAAAGGCGCAACCTTTTTGGACTGGTAACGGGCACTTTCTCCGAATATGGTCAAGGGTGAGTAAAGTGGGCTAGGAAAAAGGGGCAGACTTCGCTTATTACCCCCCGTTCTTTTCGGGCAGTTGACGGGAATCCCTATCCCTTAGATCATCGCCGTAGAAAAAAGTGGCACAAGTGGGGCTTAACTCAAGACCCACTTCGACAATGGCCAGAGTGATATTCTTTTGACGGGAAAAACGCAACGGTGGGATGATATTTTTTATGGGTGCTTGTTGTTGTTGGTGGCTCCACTTCGACAATGGCCAGAGTGAACGTTGCGACTCTGATAGTCTTAATTCCGTTGGAAAAGGGCTGTTGTGGTTTGATCAAATGATTTTTATTTTAACTCTTGTTTCTGGTAAATATCGTTGATTAGTAAGAGGCTTATGGTTCTTTGACCAGGGTTATTTACATTATTGTAGGGGACTCTGATAGTCTTAATTCCGTTGGAAAAGGGCTGTTGTGGTTTGATCAAATGATTTTTATTTTAACTCTTGTTTC
>JANSVB020000061.1:2501222-2515518 GCA_025504935.2 Erythroxylum haughtii
AACTGTAAGCTTCGCGATCCATGTGTCTTTGTGTAGCTTTGTCGTTGATGTTGTTGTTTCTTTCCCGTTTTCTTGGAATTTTTTCTTTTTCGTTTTGAATCAGTTGTGAAGCTTACGTTAGATGCTATGATCATTAGGTAAATACTCGACAACAAACGGAGCGAGATCTGAAGAAGGAGAAGAGGAAGCTCGGAAGTTTGGTGATGGAACTAAGAACAGATAAAGGCGTGATCTCCTCTAGATAAGGTTCTTTGATTGAAAGCAAACGACTGAAGAGGAAAGAACTGAAAAAAAAAGGTCCATTTTGCTAATATATCTGATTTTTTTATTTCCAAATAGGTGCAAATTCCATGTTCATCACAGATCTAACTTGGCAAGAAGAACGAATTGGGAAGAAATTTCTTGGAGGAACCACTTGAGTTACTTTCTCGGGAATGTAATCTAAAAGAAGATGCTCTAAGAAAAGTGAGTTTGGGAAGTAACTATTACGCATTAGGATATTAGAAATGCTTGGTGTCTCTATCCGAGAAGGCATACTTTTAACTTTCCCACAGTTTTAGCGTTCGCCTATTTAACGGAGCAGGTGAGCAACTAGTGCCCCCAGAAATGTACTTCGCTGCTCTACTCAACTGCTACTCTATAGTCCATTCACGATATTTCGAACACACAGACACCATCGCCATGCCGCCATCAAAACCAGCGCCTAAGCCATAACCACCATCTTCAGCTATCAGCTACCCCCAGTCCATCACCAATACACCACGAGTTCACCGCCTAGCGAATGGATTCCCAAGATCCGAAACTATTTCACTGGCAGTATGCAGAACGCAAAGGCAACGACTTTGTAATGAGAGGACGTTCTCTGTTCTTCCTAGCCGTCCTCATCGGTGTTGTTCTCCTTGTCTTCCTTCTCGTTCTCTACGCTCGCTGGGTCTGTCTCTATGATATTCCTAGATTACCCAACAATTCTTCGCCATCGGAGGATCTCCGGCCACCGGATCAATCTCAGGGGCTTGATCAAACGACCATTAAGGCGTTGCCAATATTTCTGTACAGGGCTTATGATACAGTTAGTGTGGAAAATGAGTGTTGTATATGTCTCGGTGTGTTTGCCGATGGTGACAAAGTTAAGGTTTTGCCAAGGATTTAAAACCGGACCGGATCGGACCGTCCGGTCCAACCAAAAAAGGTTAAACTGGCCGGTTTTTATACAGAGAGGTTAGAAGGTGAAACCGAACCGGACCAATGACTGGTTCAGAATTTTTTCGGTCGGACCGGACGGTCCAAACTGGTTTTTAAAACATTGATTTTTCCTATTTATATAGCATTTTGTACTAGGTTTTTTTGAGTGATGTACAGACAGTAAACGATGACAGATGTATAAACTTCTGATTTTGATGAAATAAAATGGGGAAAATTTTGGTTTTAAAAAGTTGTTATTTTGTACTGATGTTTTATTATTTTGATGTCATGTGAAGTCCAGTAATGATTATTCGTAGCTCACCCTTATCGTAAGATATGTATCGGAATGACCTACGAGCATCCCGGTATGTACCATGCGGTAAGGGGGTGCTACAAACAATCTTTGGTTGAATCTATTGATGTATAGGTGAAGATCCTGTAGATTTGGAATCTTCATTTATCTTAGTTTTGTTGAGATACTTATAAAGTTTTTGCTCCAAATAATTGAAATGGTTTATCTTTGCTTGCCATATATGGCAAAAAGAGAGAGGTAATTTAGCTATTTCTTTTGATATCGAGGGAAATTATTCTAAATAAATGTTTTAAATTGAGTATTATCAGTTCTTAATAAAAATCTTTTTGGTAATAAAAATAATAAAAATTTTGATAGCTTTTAACTACTTCTAGTAACTCCTTTTTATTTGTATGATATCTCTACTGAGTATCTGTAAAAGTTCACAAGGCAGAATTGTAAAGAGACTCAGTCATTTTAATATCAACATCACCATAATCTATCTTTTTTAATACTCTACTCCATACTTGATCAGAAACATCAGTTTCAAGAATTAAATCATCATTATTAGGAGGTTAAGTAAGCTTAGGTAAAGTAGAGAAAAGAATTTTAATTTTCTTTACCTATTCAATCAAATAAAATGAAAATTCAAATTTTTTATCCATCTTTAAAAGCGAAAAGATTTTCATACCTCAGTTAAGTTTTGAATAAAATCATATGCATAATTTAATACTCCTAAAAAACTTTGAACTTGTTTTTTATCTTGTAATTTATTAGGGAATTGAGAATTTTTTTCAAGAATATAAGGTTGAAGTTTAACTCCCTTATCATATATTTCCATTTCAAGAAATTTTATATTAGTTCAACATATCTTAGCTTTTTTCTTTAAAAGAGCAAGACCATATTTTTCACATAAATATGCAGATTTATGGAGGTGTATAATACGTTGAAAAATATTATTGCTAGCTATTAAAATATCATCCACATAACAGTATATGAAATTATGATATTTGAAAATATTATCCATTTTTTTGGGAATATTTTTGGGGTATTTTTTTAACCAAAGGGCATTACTGGCCACTCAAAATAAGCTTGTAGAGTAGAGAAAGCAGTATAAGAAATGTTATCTTTATTTATTTTTACCTACCAAAATCTACTTTTACAATTGAATTTAGAAAAAATTGTTTTCCTCTTGTTAGGTTTATTAATGTTTCTTTATGAGGCAAAAAATACCCATCAAATATTATGTTATCGTTTAATTTTTATAATTTACCACCATTCTTGCTTTATTCTAAATATCTTTGCATGGTTTTTAGCCATAAAAGCTAGAGAGGAATGTAGGGATTTACTAAATCTAATAATTTTTATATTTTCTAGTTCAATAAGTTGTTTTATAATTTTTTCTTGATCTTCCAGATTATATCTCATTGCAGAAACTCTAATAATTTTTGTTTATCTATCATTTTTAGGCTTGCTTCTTCTTTATTTTATCCCAAAATTGTAATGGAATATTAGAATTTTTTTCTTGTTTTTTGTTGATCTACTTCTAATCCATCTTTGATAGTTTTAATCTATTGGTATTTGTTTCTTATAATATTTTCTATTTTAATAAAGTCTTTCATTTTAAAAATTTTGGATTTTCTTTGTATCCGACACTACGCTGGGCTGTGTGAGGTTTAGAAGAGACAGAAGTAGCACAACCATAAACATATTTAAAGTGGTTGACAATTATCCGGTGATCAAAAGGAGTTTTAAAATGTATTTATTGTTTCAAAGTATCAAATAAGATTTTATGGAATAATTGAAGAAAATTATTGCTTGAAAGAATATCTGTACCAATATCATAAAAATAAACGAGTAGGCATTTAATTAAAAATGATTCTAAAAGGATTTGTGGTTTTTTTTATACGGATAGATAAATGTATATGATGATAATATCTAAGCCTATTATATGTTTTAAAAATTCATGATATTGTAAAGAAAAACAACTTGATTTATATAAGCAAAAACATGCTCTACTATTTATATGAGCAACAAAATATTCAACTTTATACTTTTTATAGGCAATTCCAATGGGAATATAAATATTAGTAGGACTAGTCATTATCGAGGAATATATATTATATTATTGTTATAGGATGATTGTATTCCATATTAAGTTATTTTATACGGTTGAACTTGCTCAAGAAAGCTAGTTCCCGACATTATCTCTAAATTAAATCCTTCATTTTCAACTAGAAACCTTATGGGATTTTTATTATCTCCTATCTTAATAGGAGTTTCTATAGCATTATTTATCTTATGTACGCCACCATTGAAATTTATATATTAATAAGGTTATGTTAAGTGAAATTTTATCAAATTATTTGTTAGATTATGATTAATGTAACTTCCAATTTCACCAGTATCAATTAAAATATTGCACGAAACATATGTTGTATCATCAAAATATTCTCTTTTTATTTTATGACCATAACTTATCTTTTTATCTGCTTTTACTAAATTATTAATGTATGTTATACTTCTTGAAACACCAATTTCAAAATAAGATATTCGAGGTAATAAATTATCAGATGTTAGCAAAGGTTTTTGTTGTACATCTATTAAAAGTTCAATTTCAAGATCCTCTACATTTGCCAAATAAGGAGGATAGGTTCTTTCTACTTCAAAAAATAATTTTGGAAAATCAATAATATCTTTGTCTACAAAGCATTATATATGATGAGTATTAGACAAGGCATGAGATATCATATAGGTAATAGAATATGGTCTATTTCCATCTTTAATTAAATCTTTTCTTTTAAAAACTTGAATTAAAGAAAGCATTTTATGAAAGTCTGTGTCTTGTATATTATAAGATATCTTAGAGTAAATATTAAACATAAGTTTTTGATACCAAAGATTACCTCTAAGAATTCTCATATCTACTTGTATTTTATCATCTACGATTGCTAACTTTATCAGACTATCAATTCATTCTCTAAAGTAGATCTGATTATCGTCAGAATCGATCCAATATGTACCCATCCTATTTTATCTCGAATCTCTCTAAGCAAGTGATCAAGTTTTTAGGAAATATTCCTTTTAGATAATAGGAGAATCATTACTTTGATTGAAGTTAGGCTAATATCTAAGACTTTTTCTTTAAGATTAATTCTATAAAACATATGATGCTTTTTAAGTTTTAATCTTATTTTATCTAAAAAAGTTAATATTAAATCGACTCTAAGAATTTATATAAAATATAATATTTTGAATCTTTTTAAGCATTTTTTTAAATCAATAAGAACTTTTTGATTATATTAAAGATTCTCTTATTTCACTTATTTATATCAGAATTTAAAGTTTCTTCGTACTCTGTATCGATAATTTTAAAAATACTTTCCTTAAAAGAGCAATTTTTAAAAGCACTGATGATAATAAATTATACATTTTTTTATCATTTCATTTATGTCATCATCTATTTCAATTTTCTATTTATGAAAATTTTTAGGACATTGTCATCATCTATTTCAATTTTCTTTTTATGAAAATTTTTAAGACATTCATTAGAATAATGTCCTTTTTCGATGTTGGGTGTAGTTTTTAAAATATTGATTTTAACAACTAAAGAAAGTATGTTTTTCCTTTTACATTTTCATATAACTTTATATTATAATAATGAATTCTTTAAAACAAAATATGAAATATTTATATATAATAAAAATTCTTTACTGCTGTGTCTTGTCACTACTCGCCAATCTCCATCAAAGTGCGCGTACTCTCTCTCTCTAGATCAAGCGAATGGCGTGAAAATCTAGTTCTGTGTTCCCCATGTGCTTCTAGTATTTAGTGTTCTCATCGCGCTTCCCCACACCTTCTTCGTCACTTTCTAGGGAAAATCAAGTCAAGGGGCTTGAGGGGCCAAATAGGTGAGACATACTTTGTATTGGGTTTTCACTAAGACCATTCTCAGTCATTAGTTCCAAGTCGGTTTCATTTGTGATCTTTTCTGTTCTGGTTTTGAACAATTCTTTCTTCTTTGTTTGAAATATGTTAAGACAGTACTCTAATGTGATTACCAATGTGAATTTGAGTTTGGGAACCTCTGTGGATTTTGATATGTTAGCAAGCTTTGCTGTGCCTTCCGCATTTTTGGATTAAGTCAGAGCATTATACTTTTTTGAATGTGTTTACTCATTTATGATTTTGTCAAGATGATATTTTTCTGTCACCCTTGAATCATCTGACGGTACTGTAAATTATCAGCTGTCATATAAAGCAAGCATTAAGATGAAGCAACCATAATATAGTAATTATAGTAAACTTGATCTCTGCCTGGAGTTCTACAAGCATTTCGATATTTTCTAAAATATTCTGGTTGGCGTTAACTTTCTGTTAAATGAATAATATATATATGATTCAAATTTGTGGTTTGTGCTTTCATGATTCATTAGATTCAGTTATGCCATCTTTTGAAGGATTACTAACAGTATTATGGCATACAGTATTAATTTTTGCCTCCTTTTCTGTAAAACGTATCTCCTTGTGACTTCTTTGTCAACAAGATATGAGTAGTGACGTAGTTTGACCCTTGCCTTTGCAATTTTATATTCTGCTTTCATATCACTGATGCGTATTGTATTCGTTTAGGTATGTATAAGAACCAACTGCAAGAATTGGCACAAAGAAGCTGCTTCAACCTTCCATCTTACTCGTGCATAAGGGAAGGACCTGATCATGCCCCTAGGTTCAAAGCAACTGTCAACTTTAATGGGGAAACATTTGAAAGTCCTACCTTTTGTTCTACTCTAAGGCAGGCAGAACATGCCGCAGCTGAAGTAGCTCTTAATGCACTTGCAAGCAGAGGTCCATCCAAAGCATTAACTGCTAGGGTACTGGTAAGCATAACATCCCAAGTTCTCCATATTGCTCCTGCAAGATTGGACGATTTTGTTTCTTATCTTCTTGGAATTTGATACAATAGTGCATGTCTAGTTTATGTGGCTGTAATTTGGTATATTGATAAAGAGATTAACGTCTTTACTTAGTAGCAATTTAAGGAGATGTATTAATTTTAGTGTGGGCATCCTGAAGCTGTATGTCAGTATATTTTGTTGGTAGTGTTGGAAGTTGTGAAACTAAGATCTTGTTAGCTTTCTCTTTTCCTGAGTCTGCTTCCTGGCCTTTTCTACTTATTCTTCCCATATTGCACGCTCCCTAAAGAAACATAGGTTTTTTTACTTTGCTGGAAGCATAACATTGGTCCTAGAATGATAGTAGAATTTTACTTCTGCCCAGGATGAATCTGGTGTGTACAAGAATTTACTTCAAGAGACTGCTCACAGAGCTGGCTTAAAGCTTCCAGTTTATACTACTGTTCGTTTAGGGCCTACTCATGTTCCCATTTTCTCATGCACAGTTGAGCTTGCAGGAATGAGCTTTGCTGGTGAACCAGCAAGGACCAAGAAACAAGCTCAGAAGAATGCAGCAATGTCTGCTTGGTCTGCTCTAAAGAGAAGTATGGATCTAATAGTTATATGCTACATTGATGTTAATATAATTGATCAAGTTTTACATATTAGCATCTTTATCTGCCTTCAACTAGTCTAAATGTATGCATCATGGTCAAGATTAATTAGCCTGGTTCTTATGTATGCTTCGAATAATCCGTTATGCAAATGTGTTGGAAATAAAGCAGCTTTGCTTTACTGACTCTAGTTGGCTACTTGATATAGGCGTCAGCCTCTTCTATGGTATTTTATTATAAGAATAGACGATGGTGAAGGTGATCCAGGAGTGAAAATTGACAAAAAGCGGGATCATTAAAAATTAAACACTATTTATGAGAATTATAGGACACAACATTGTCACCTGCATTTGCAGGCTTAGTAATTCTATCAGCTGTTTTAAAACTTTTTTCAATCATTATTTCTGCAGTGATTCAACATGGCTCCTTATCATCCTCTAATTTGTCCTCTTCTTCAGTGGAGACTAGAAGGGGCAGTGAAGAACAAGAACAAGTCACCATTGCTCATCTTCTTGCATCATTAAAACCATCTGAGTTGAAGAATTCCAAGCAAAGTGATTGGCAACGAGTTCAGCATGGATTTAGTCCTGTCAATACTGAGTTAACCCTGCCGACACCAACCTTATATGCCATGCAGTCTCTGGGATGGGAAGGCTATAATTTTCCCCCTAAAGTATCCCTGTGTCAAATGTGGCAGCAAGAGCAATTATTGCTGCTGCAAAACCACCTGTTAAAAACGCTCCATGTTCCACCAGCCACTCCTCCCAGTCCTCATATTTTTCCATATATGCATTCTATCCTACCACAAGATTCTCGCCTTTTTGTCCCTATGCAACAGATAGAACCCTTACCTGCTACCTCAGCAAAGCCACTATACTATTCAGACCATGTGGTCTCTGATCCGATTCGAGAAAATTCAATGGTGACCATTCCGGAGATACATGAGGAGAAAATCGAAGACTCCTTTGATCGCTCTCCATTGATGTTGCCTGAAAACTCTGTTGTTGGCAACTTGAATGCGGAAATAAAATCCAAAGAATCAGTTGATGAAGATGACAAACATAAGTGCTCCGAGCTTGAAATCAAAATTGAAAATTTTCAAAGAGGAGATAACCGAGCTGGGCAATTTGAATGGGCATCTGACAGGAGTGTGGGAACTTCATGCAATCTTCTGGACTTCCAAGCCGGAAAACCATCTACTATTGACTTTTCCCTGTCTTCGTCACTGTATCCTCTAAGGTCAAGCTTACCCCAGAGACAAAGATCTCCATCTTTAGCAGCACCTGTAATGATTAGAACTGTGGGATCTGTACCCTTATCTGCAGAACCTCCTTCCCTCCTTAGCATGAGGCCTGTTTCTTCAGTGCCTAAACCAGGACATTTAACAACTCAAGTTCCTGCTCCACCAAGGATGAGAACGGGAGTTCCTCCATATTCAGCCACACTTCAGTCTCAAACAATGGAAATGAAAGCAGTACAGCCTCGTTTCATGGCACCAGCTGTTCGAATAAGATCAGTAGTGCCAGTTTGTTCAGCTCCTCCACCGAGGAAACTATCAATTTCTAGCCAGGAGTTGGCGTTACACAACCAAGATAAAAAAGATGTCATAGCACGAGATGTGTCAACAGCAAGTTCAGAGCTTGGCAAGCTTCAAATATAAACAAAGTACATAAAGAGTATACACTGAATCCTCCCTCTGGATTTTTGTTAGCTTTTGCAGTTCAATTGAGAGAGTCTCTAAACATCCACTCATGCTTCAAATTAAGCAATCAGGACTAGGGGAGGAGCTTTTCAATTATTCTTGTATACATATCTCTTGAGTGGAGAAGTAGTTTATATATAAAGAATTAAATTTTGTTTTTTATTTGTAAGCATATATTATTTTGAACTTCTTTTTTGAATCATAATTCGTATTTATATGTTTACTTTCACAAGCCATTATGATATTATATGAAATTTTATTTTTTTTAGAAAATGAAGTTATTTATATATAAGAAGACTCATGTATTAATTCAAAAAAATGAGTTATGAATCATTTTCCATATATAAACTATATATTTTAAAATTTGATGAGAGATTTACTAGTTATTTTAGCATAGACATCCTAGTAATAATTGAAGTTGGATTAAGAATGTTCTGTATTACATATGGATGCAATTTCTCAATAACTCATAAGATCCACAATGTTAGCTTTATGTTCTCTTTTACTTTTCTTTTGGTAATAACTTGTGAATGACTTAACTTAAATTACATCTCAGTAGTGTGATTTATTAGACTAGTTAGTTAAGCTGTGTAAATATGAGGAACTTATGTATGACTACTGAGGTATAACGAGTGACATTTATGTTATCATCTTTGGTATGATTCTTGTGACAAATCTATTAGTTAAGATGGCGATGAGTTGGGCTGAGCACGTTTCGAAGCCAGCTTGAAGCTTGTTCAATCCTAACTCATATGACCCAAACTCGAATCTAATCCAACTTTAGGTGGTCCGAAGTCTGTTTGCTTCCTAAATTGCTTCTACTCCAATTCAACCTCACTAGAATTTTCAACCCCTCTCCATCTTCTTGGTCAACTCTTCTCTAGTCAGAAAATGATGATAACTTTTTGCTATTCTTGATCTGAATTGTTTTGAACATGACTTTTTTAATGAAATTAGTCCTATTATATGATCACAACATCTCTAATAGGACTTTTATCAAACAAGTAAGAAGTATGGGGGAAGCCTAAATGACTAGTCTAGTGAGATTCTTAAATAACTCTTGTACATGGATATCAACATATTACACAAAGCCACATGATTTGCATTATGAGTTTAACCCATAAAAACTGACTCCAACCTCTAGATAGGCTCGAAAAACGCAGCCAAAAATAAAATAATTAGGCAAAATCTCTTCAAAAATCATCATTTTAAAACTCTTATCACGTGGGAGTTGTATGCATGACTGCCAACACTTGTAGTGAGAGATTAACAAAGCATATTAAGAAAACTAACAAAACATGAGGGTTGAGATGAAAAAAACAATTTGTAGCACTCTCAACTTTGACTTATGCTCTATTTACAGGTGAAGAAGTATAGCAAGAAATATGAAGCAGAAGACCAAGATGTATCGTTGCAATTGAGGATAATTTGGGTTATCATATTTAGTCTTGATTAAAGTTACTATTGAATAAACAACCACTCTTATTAGTATGTTGGTATGTGTGAAGAAGCAAAATCTTGGTATAGAAAATACTTTCAAACTCTATCATCAATGAATCACAGGTTCAATAATCAGTCCAGGCAATTCAAATCTGCCAAATTTCAAATGATATAACAATTAACCGAACACATCTTACTAACTTATCCTTCATTTTATTAGGTTGTAGTAATCTAAAGGTGTAATGTTTCATATGAAAAACAAGAACCAAAGGATGCGCCATTAATAAACACACTTCTCTTGTCAGAATTCAAAAAGGAAAAAAGTTTGGAAATAGTTCATATCTACATTTGCTTACTATGTTATTTGTTGTTTAATTTCCAAGCATGAAATTTTTATTATATTATGCTAGTCATCCTAAGTTAGTAATGATTTTTGGTATACGCAATTACTTAATTTCAACATGTATTAGTTAGTATTAAGAGCTAGTTTGAGTGTAACTTTAGTAATACAACACAACAAATGACTGTAAGAGCTTAAATGCACTTCTATTAATGATCCTTTTATTAGTTTGGAATACTGTCTAAATATAGTGCAGAAGACAATTAAGTGAAATATGATGTGCCTTTGGTTGCATCTCTGAAACTTGGAAGCCAATACATAAAAGATATTTAGTAATTGTTTGTCTGGTTGGTTACAAGTGATGACCTGAAAGAATTATAGGTAAAATTAAATGTATAGTTTCCAATGTTGTGGGAAAAACAATGGTTTGAACCAAATTCTCAGAAGGGCTCCGAATTTAACACCTAGAATCATATGAAAAACCAATAGCCTTTATTAACTCACTTTGGCTCTCTCTCACACACACATATTTCTCAGTGTAACCAGGACCACAAACAATAAAAAAGGGGAAATTTTCCATCTTCAACCTAGTCAGATGCAACCTAGATAAACTGAAGACAAATATCTACGTGCAGTCATATATTCACCAATTTCAAGCATCCGAAATCTAAGAAAATCATCAATCACAAGGACAAAGAGTCACAATCTGAAATGAAGCAATTCTAATGGCAATCCATACCTAAACAACGTAAAGAAGAAATGCCTAAGACGCTTCCACCAAAGGGAGCAACCGAATTTAAAAGTCCAACATCCTACAATTACAATCCCAAAAATCAAAATTCCAAACGTAGAAAACCCAAATAAAAGGAGATAAAGATACCTAGAAAAAAGAGACAAAGATAAAAGGAACGGACTTCTTGTGGAGTTAAAATTGGAGGTGGGTCAAAACAAACTCAGAACAAAAAGAGAAAGGATGAAGAGGGTTGTTAAGTACGTATATTTGTAGAAATTGGGTATCACTTATATGTGGGAATGTCTGTGGATTAAGAAGATGAAGTCTTTTGTTGTGTAAGAATTCTCACTTACCTAGAATCTGGAAATGGAAGATTTGGAATCACAAACTGGAGAAGAGAACAGCGTACGTTGAAGAAGTGGAAGATTTTGGAGTCTTGAACGTGAGAAGATAAGAGGAGGCTCCGATGATGTTTCATCATCAAAGAAGGAGAATAACTTTTGGATGCTGGAAATTATGAGAGGACAAAGTTGTCTTTAGGCCAGAAGAGCTATTCTTCGATTAGTTAAAGATGGGTTGTGGTCGGGTTTGGGTATTATTCAAATTTGAAGAATAGTTATTACCGAAGTTTACCTATTCCTGTCTCCCTTTTTAACTAAACACAGGTTTAGGAATAAGTCAGGAATGTATTAGGTATAGCCATTCTATTCTAGTCTACCAAACAGCCCGTAAGAGAAACTACAAACCTCCTTAGCAACGGATTGAGCAGTCCTCCAATTATCGCCGGTCACCATAACTCGATTGACACCCATTTTACAAAAGCCTTTTATGACTATAGCAGCTTCTTTCTTTAATGGGTCTGCAACTCCTAAAATGCGAACTTGGTTGTCATTAAATGAAACAATAGCTTTAAAATCCCGAAAGCTGGAGTCCTCATGCGGATTTGAGTTCACATCCGGTGCTTGCTTCAGTTTCAAATTTGTTTCCCCATCAAGATTTGTGGTTTCAACATAGCAAATTGCTTCTTCATAACTTGATGAAAGTAAGATAAGATCAACATGAAAGACCTCATCCTTTTCCACATTCACTATGTCTCCTACTTTCAAATCCATCCATCTAGTGTGATCAAATAGGCCATCACCGGAGTGAACTTTTACCTTGCGATTGTTCATTTCAATATCCTGACCACATTTTTCACATACAAGTCGAATTAAAAGTTTGGCTTTACTTTAATTTTTTTTTTTAAATGCAGAAATTTCGTTAGGTTTGAAAAACAAATAAGATGAAGCTCCGATCCACATGGTAATCCCTAGGTGAGGAATTAGGCACTCCACAAAGTTTGCATTGTAGAAGACAAAAATGATGCTAATTTAACAGTCCTGGCTCACGATAAACAGTTAAAGTATGTAAATAAAAGGAAATCAATATCCCTTTTCTCTTTTAAGCAACCAATTCCAAATCCTTTTACCAGAAAATCCTCAAGAAAAGAGAAAACAAGATAGGATTTCATCCTGTATCAGTTGAAGAACTCCGATTTCAGGAACTTCCTTAGAATTGATTATACTGAAACATCGTATGACTTATAAGCGTCTCCTACTTTATTAATAGGATGAGCATAAAAGATAGAATCTTGCAGATAACCAGAAAGTGAAAACATGAAAACTCACCTGCTTTTTCTTCTCCAATCTTCAAGCGCCTCTTTTGCCACGGTAGCACTGATAACAACAATAAGAGGAACAACGTTACTAATGCCAACTAGGTTGTCAAAAAAACACCTATATTGTACACCAAAAAACTCACTAGAATTTGTCTTGCATCTATCAAGCATTTAACACCTCTTCCAGGAAGAGCCAAAAACTCTGAGGCATCAAGAAGCCATCTGGATATTGTAGAATCTTTACTGTTACTCAAGTGGTATTGGAGGAAAACTCACTATTTGGACTTGAAATCCATTTGACCTTGTATCTGTCATTATTATAAGTTTCTAAGATCATAGCTTTCATATATGCATACAAGTGAAAAGGAAAATGAGAGAGTCAGTGTGGTAGATATTAAAAAGGAAATAGTGAAATATGCAATAATGTGAACTATTATCATAAACTAGAGGAGGGGCATTTACCTTTTCTCTGGGTCATATTATTGAACATTACGTAGCTGTGACGTTTTCTGTATATAAATACCATAAATCTAACATACAGTGTAAGTGGAAGCTCGTGAAGGATCGTAATACATAGCAGAAATAAAATTGCAATCAAATGTTCATCTATTTCATTAAATAATTATACTCATAATCAGAACAGGTAGAATAAATACTTGGAATGTGATGATTAATCGATACAAAACTTCGAAAATATGAAGTTTCTATATACTCCACACCGAAAAATATATAACATTTTTAACACTTAACATGGCTATGGTTTAAATTTGAAGAACCCTTTCTTTAAAAATAGAGAAACCAATTTTCTCTCTACTCGCTTTTTGTTTTTTCAAGTACTGAAAAATGAAGCTCTTCTTTTCGGTTTTGTCAAAGTAAATGAAAAATACAAAAAAAAAACTTCTTTTTGTTTACTCTTACGTACAAGAAAATGAAACAAAGTATAGAAAAGAGTGTCACAATTCCTCTCCTTCACTTTGTTTCTTATCAACGTACCTAAAATGAAAAAATCAAGTCTTTTAAATCATGCACATCCACGTTATGTATGTCCTTCTAAAACCAATGTCAACTACGTTTATTCATAAAGGACACGTCTTATTGTAACCATTACAATGTTTATTGTTTTGGTTAACGATGAAATCAAAACAATAACCATCTGACATTTTTTTAAATAATAAAATTATTATTATTATTATTATTATTATTTATAAAATGAAATAAAATAAACTATTTTATTTTATTCATTTATTTAATACAAGAGAATTTTCAATATTAATTATATTTTCTGTGTTAGCAAAAAATACAATAATATGCCATATAGATTATTTAATAAATTATCTCATAATAAATTAAATAATCATAAACGGAAAATATTACACTCGTAAGTGTGTGACCACATAGGTTCATCACTAAGCCGGTAGTAATTAATCTAATTAATTACTAA
>JANSVB020000061.1:2515618-2527368 GCA_025504935.2 Erythroxylum haughtii
TGTCAAGGGAGATCCCCCCTTGACAGTTCCAAGAAATACACCTCATATGCCTTTGGGGACTGTTAGAGGACAGCCACCCAAACCTCCAGCAGTACCTTGCCCTTCAAGACAACTAGGCTCAAATTCACTGACACCACCCTTCTTCCCTCTTCCCCTACCCCTTCCAGCACCTCTCTTCCCTTTACCCTCAATCCGTCCGTCCTGTATCACAATATTTTCCACACGATTTTCATCACTTTCAACATCCTCAATGTGGTCACTCCCCAACTCAGAAATCTTCAATGTCTCAATATGTCCACCTACATCGCCGCCCCCACACTGATTCATCTCCATATTAGTATCAACCTCACTAGCCTTCAATAAATCTCAGTTTCCATTGTTTGACTCCTTTCCGTATACAACATAGCACTCATACTGTCTTTAAATTGCACTGGCATGGCCTTCATCCATGGACCAAATGATCTCCGCATATCCGCTTCATTCCTATCAACCTTCTCTCGTCTACAACTTCGACCTTGGTGCCCCAAAACTCCACAATTATAGCAAAAATCCGCCATCTTCTCATACCGAACTTCTGCCCAAATCCGATTCTGTGGTCCTCGTGGGACCCAAAAACCAGGCAACAAAGGAATAGTAATGTCAATCTCAAGTTTCATCCTCAAAAAGCTTCTAATTAAAAACTAGAGAGAGTGAGAGCATAACAAATAAATAAGAAGAGAGAAGCACAAATAGGACGACGACCAAGTTTACAAAATTAAAACATACGAGTTGAAAGAATAATTTAGACTGGTTCGAGTTGTGGAGCTCGAGCCCAAGCCCCAGCCCAAGCCCTAGCTTAGTCTTAACTTCAAATTTTTTTTAAAAAGCCTAATTTCATCCTAAAGTCTAGTTAACTCGAGTCGAGCTATGATCAGATTGAACCCAAATTTAATTGTTACGTTTAGTATTAATTAGTTCAAATCATAAAACTTATAAAGCTATTACAATAGCTTTGGGAGAAAAACATAAGCTAAGTTTTATTGATGGTATGATTAAGTTCCTAGAATAAGGTTTATATAGTTTAGAATCTTAGACAAAATGTTAGTCCCTGAATTACATGTAATTGGGAGAATAAATTGGGTGTATTCATTTTTTTTGTCCTATTTGTAAACTAATAAATAGATTATGGATTCTAGTGAACTATTTTGATAATTTCATGTAAAGGAAATTCATAACAAATAATAATATAATAAGAAAAGAGTAAGAAAAGAGAGACAAAACTGATTTATAATTGTTCAAACAAATAATCATTGACCTATGTCTACTCTGAAACTTCAATTGGGAATTTACTATCATTTTTTCTTTTCAATGGATAAAGAGAAACTCTTCATACTACATCTTCTTTAAGATGGGTGAAGAGAGACCCTTTTAATTGTCTTACTTTATTATGAGTAAAGAGTAACCCTCGACAAATTGATGTGATATGAGTATCCAATAAAAAACAATATTAAATATTACTAGGCAAGTGCATCTATTATTCTTATAGTATAGCTTGTGAATATGAGTGTCGACCCAGGTCTATAAGTGCTAATATTATTTGTTTTTCTATAGAATAATCTAACAAAAGAATAATTGATTTAAAGGAAAAGATTAATGAACTAAAATAACTAATCTAAAATAACAAGCTAAAGTAAAGAAAAAGAATGGAACAATCAAATGATAATTAAGATTTAGATGTAAAGTTCCCTAAAACTTTGTCATGCTTGAATTTATCTTAATTCAATTATTAATCTTAGTCTTTTGAACTAGTAGAAATTTCAAAGCTACAAGAATAGTTTTCTCAAGAAATATAGTGAATATCTTTAAGTTAATTGATTAAAATTTCTTTTTGATTAAATTCTTAAAATTCTATGAATTCTTATGTTAAATTCAATGCTAACTTAAAAGATTTATGTCATCTTATCTTTTGAATTCTGTACAACTCTTATTATTCAATCTACGATCTATTCATACATATGATTCTTAATAACTATATATAAATTTTGAAATTGAATCAAAATGCTAAAATATTTCAATTCAGTGTAAGATATAATTACAAATAATTCAAATAAAGCTCTGGTCTTTCATTAAATTAAAGAATTGTCTAAACATATAGTTCTAAAGTTCATCTCATCTAGACATATCTCAATTTAGTTCATACTAAGAATAAGAAAGAACACAAAGCAAAAGAACTCATTTTTATAGATCTTAAAATCTTAATTTCTTCGGCTCAAGCTTGATGGAATTCCTTTCCTCCATGGATGCTTCTTTTTTGTCTCAATACCCTCTAGTTCAACTCCTAATAAGTCATCTCTACCTATACTCCATCTTTATCCTTTTTAAACACAACTCCTAGATATTTTGTACAAAATTATCACTAAAATAGGATCAACATTCTTGTTACCCTTGTGTTAATTTAATAACTCAACAATCAATTTTAAATCATGCATCTAAAGGCTAATCTTGAGAACACAGGTTTGAAGGCCAAGAATATGAGTCCATATTTGGACCTTGTTTCTTCATATAATTTTTTTTGAAGAAATAAAATGGACTATTAGCCTAGATAGGTTGAACGCAAATTCATGATAGACTTATGTTCCTTAATATACCCGAATATGTTATTTTTTATTAAAAAGCTAAAGTAAAGCTTGTAAATAAAATATATGTCACATTAAGTACAAAATCCTATTAAAAACTATCCAAACATAAGTAAAATGTTATCAAAATCATACTAAAAAGTAAAAACATAAACTAAATAGCACTTATCAAATTCCCCTTCTTATGTTTACCTTTAAACAAATCAATTTCATCACTCTTAACGTTAATAGGTGATAACTTTAAGAAAAATTTTGATAAATCAATTGGATCAATCAAAATTCTCTATTATTCATTCAATTGCAAAATTTATCAAATTGATATGAATTTAGCTACTTGCATCAAATCATAAATTAGTTCTATTTAACTTTACAATCCTTTAAACTTTATCTTAATAAAATTGAATCTAATACATAAAATGAACATACATGAGAAAGATTGTGTTAACTTTCAAACATTTTTATAACCCTTATTAAAAGAAGAGTAAAACACTAAATTTAAATTAACGCAGGTGCAATTTAATATAATATGTGCTACTCTTATCTACTTTCTCCTTCAATTGGTCAATGGATTCAATCGGATCCTTTACTCATTTTACCCTTCCATTAATGGATTCAATCGGATCCTTTACTCATTTTACCCTTCCATTAAACTTGATATTTCATATATTGATTAATTTTATTATGATAGAGCCACTAATTTCACCAAAAGTAAATTCATTAAGAGTAATATATTTTGTTATCATCAAAATAATAGGTTAGGACTACACTTGATTTGACATAAAGGACTAACTATATAGTTATGTCTTAGATTTTAAACTATGTATATAAAGATTAAGTTGATGCTTTCACGTATACTTCAAGCTCTAAGAAACAATAGAGTGTATCTCATTATAAGTTTAGAAAGAGCAAAGAACCTCTCATTTATCAATTATATAGGTGAATATCGTCTACTTCGTAGGGTAATGACAGTATAATAATGTACTATGCTAAATTAAAAAAAACTTTGGAATGAATTGGTTACTTTATACCTAGCTCTTTATTGTAATCATGTGAATAAAAAGTGAGTGGGGAAAATGATGAGAAGAATAAGATTAATGCCATTTTTAATGGAGATATATGAAGGTTATGATGAATTTAGAAATCAATTACTATTTCAATAACCATTACCTTCTGCAAGTAAGACATATCTAATGGTATCGAGGATTGATTTGTAGAGATAGGTGAGTGAAATTTTAAATAATTATAATGGATTAATATTATTTTCAAATACATAGAATAAAGGCGGCAAGAGGGATTTTAAGAATAGTATAAACAAAAAGGATAAGGTTCATTTTGACCACCACAATCTAGATAGGAACAAAAAGGATAATTGTTTCAAGTTTATAGGCTATCCTAAATGGTGGTTGCAAAACAAAACAAAGTTACAATGGCAATACAACTTGGTGGCTAAGGTGAAAACACCATTTAAAGTGGGGGAAATTTTTGAAGAAAATAGGTTTCATGAATTGAACAATAAGACTAAGGGGATTGTAAGAATGTTGAAAGGAACTAGAGTGACATATTTAAAACACCATAAAAATAGAGATATTGGCATCCATTTTGTTGGTAAATTGAATCCTTTTAGTAGTTATTATTAAAGAGGGATATGTTCTTAGGTTATAGAAATAAGGGACATAAATCACATAACTCCAATTTAAATATTTTTTGCAAATTATACTTTTTACCAAAGTCCTTAATAGTTTTCTTTCCTGATGGCACTTTTAACAAAGTCAACCAAATTGGAAACATTGAATCTACTATCAAAATTTTTATAAAAGATGTCTTATTTGTTCCATTTTTGAAGTTCTCAATTAATAAGTTCATAAAAGACTAAAGTTCAATACTATTTTTTTGTTCTAATCTTTGCTTATTTTAGGATCTTGGGACTATAAGATTATTGGTTATTGGGAGGAAAGTGAAGGGACTGTAGTAGTTGAATGTATAATCCTTTCCCTAACCTTTATATCATATTTTTTTCAATATTTTTGGTGTAAACAATACTCTTTTTACTATTATGTACTACCTATACACAAAATTTAAAGAAAAAATGAAATAAAGTGAATGGTTTATAGTCTAAGATAGATTAGTTTTCTGTTATTTAAATGCAAATTCTATTTTGTAGCATTTTAGGTTAGGACATCTTTTGATAGATTTAAACATGTAAATTTTCTTCAAGGAAGCCTAAATTAAAATCATTTCCCATGTTATTCCGTTGGCTATATAAATTAGATTGGAATTTCAAGATAGTTATGTAAGTTATCGTAATTATTTTGACATTGTTATTTAGATCTTTGGGGTCTTTATGTCATTACTTTTATTTCTTGAGTATGCACTTCCTTTTAATATATTGAATAACAACATTTTGGTATAAGTTTACTTGTAGTTCTCGAAATTAGCAATAATATTGTTTTTCTCTTAACTTAAACTAATAACCACAATATCTAAATATATAACCTGAGTGCCCAAACCGTTATTAATAAATAGTTAATTGACAAGATTTACATAATGATTTTACCTCATTTTATAAAAAATGATACGCTTTTACCAATAAGAAAAAGCTAAAGAATTGCTAAAGAGCCTTGGTTACAATAATTTATGTTCATTGTTACCTTTATTACCAACAACAATCCCCCACTTTATAAACATCAAGGATCTGCATGATAATATTTTTCTTTTTTGCATGATAATATTTTTCTTTTTCTTCTTTTTCTTCTAAAGTTTCTTTTGTTTATCCATTTCCTATGTAATATGTCTATAATTTTAATACCCATCACATATTGTAAAAGCTTCAAGAGATATTAATTGGATTTAGGCAATTCAGTAGCAATTGAATGTTTTTTTAAAATAACAATAACGTCCTTACAAAACACAAAGCCAAGCTATTACAACAAAACAATAACATTTTGGTAATTCTGATGACTAGCAAAATGACAGCAAACGAACATTACATGCTAGTAGATAATAAAAAACAAATACGTCTCATTAGGTAGAAATGGAAAATTCTCGAAGCGCTTTTTCACTCCCCTCAGTAGGGTTGGGTGATTGTCATCATTTACAAGTGTGATAGATGATCTACTTCAGAATAGTTCACCTAAAGGTCATCTTCGATGTCTAGGGTGGAGTTTAGTTCGTATCTTTCAGGAACAACAGTCGACTTAGAAGGGGAAGGAATCAACTTACAAGGTATTTTCATTCCAGTTTGCAAACTTTCATGATCTAAGGTCCTTTCTGAGTAATAGTTAACTGATTCTCCATGAAGATGCTAGACTAGGGTTTATTGTTTCTGATGTGGTAGCATACATGAGACCCTCTCTTATTACTGTTGTTAATGCATAAAGACCCTTGTTTCTTGTTCTTACTTTGTTTTGGAATCTTCTTAAGTTCCTCTCTCGCCATATATCCTTGATGGAAAAGGCGAAAGATATAATATAGACATGTTCATTGTGCTTAGAACTTTGATTCAACTTTAGAAGCCATTCCAATGCTTCCATGAACATTGAACTTGCATTAAAGATAAGACCTAATCCTTGTATCTTCTCCCATATAAACTAGGAATAGGGACAAATAAAGAATGGATGATTCCTTGATTCCTCCTCCATCTCACATAATACACAGCCAGTATCAGAATTAATGAAATGCATTTTGTCCATTGTGCTTAACTTATTAAGGACAGTGAGCCACAGAAGGATATAGTGACTAGGCCTAAGAGTTTTATGCCAGATGATAGAAGACCAAATCTATCTAGGGTTGTTCTGATTTTGCCAATTTCTGAATCTAGCAATGTTGAAGGTGTTCGGAAGCATCTTGAGACATTGGAATATATCTTCCTTATCTATATCAAGTTGGTAATTAGGAGTGAGATACAGCAATTCAACTAGAATGTTCCATTTCCCCCCTAAAAAGATAGAGTTAACCTTTGCATGAATAGGAAATCCACTCCATATCTGAAGAGGATATTTAATTAGAGGGCCCTTACCAGTCTAGTTATCAAACCGTAAGTGTGCCTTTTCTCCATTTCCCACCCTACATTTTATCAGAGGTTTATATAGGTCTTAGCTTCAAGAGTTGGATCAAGGGCCATTAGAAGGAAGGTTTTATTGGTATAGCCCAAAGGCTAGTTCCTTTCAGGATATAGCTATGAAACCACCATATCCATAGAGACTTCTTTTCCAATAGGACATTCCACAGATTCTTGATGAGAGTTGAAATATTAAACGAGGTAATAAGAATAAGTCCTAATCCCCCTTTTGCTTTCCTTTTACAAACTTTAGACCATTTAACCGTGGCAAAATGGCTATTTGAATTTAAATTCTCCCAAAGAAATCTTTTGAAAAGCTTCTCAATAGTTTTGATGACACCTTTAGCTAATGAAATATTAGAGGGACCAGTAAACTTGAAGAGAGTTTAGGATCGATTTGATGAGCTGAAGCCTCCCACCAAAAGAGAGGACCTTGTTAGACAACATTCCTAATCTTCTATGTATTTTCTCTATCAATGGAAAACATTAAGTAAATTGTATTCTTTTCGTAGTAATAGGAAGTCCCAGATAAGTCAACAGAGTAGGTTTCCTCTTCATTCCTATAATTACAGAGATATTGTTTTTCATCATAGTAGCACTAGCAGTTAGGATGAATTGGCTCTTAGTAAGATTAATCTCCAGGCCTGAAAGTTCTTTAAAAACAGACAGTATTGACATGAGCAATTCAATAGACTTCCCATGAGCCTTAGAAAAGAGTAGCAAATCATCTGCAAAATAAAGATTGATTATCCCTACTCTCCTGCATTTACTATGATATCTGAAGTCTTTACTTTTGCCTACCTTGTGTTGGATCAATTGGCAGAGGACTTCCATACATATGATGAATAGATAAGAGAAGACTGGATGTTTTAGAGAGAAATAATGTTTGAGAATTGGATCCATTTCCTATACATAAGAAAGCAATATAGCATAAATAGGCTTACAAAGTAAAGTATGACGCAAATGGTAAAGCATATAGATTCAAAGCAAGATTTGTTACTTATGTATTATAAAAAAATTTGGATCAAGGTTTAACCTGATCTATTTTCATCTTTAATAAGAAGGCTAATCATAACAAGTTTTGTCATTTGAGAAGGTCTCTCTATAATTTAAATAAAGCTTCCCGATGATGAAACTTGGAATTTCCATATTTCTTAGTTTCTTTATTCAAGCTAAAAATGATTATATGTATTATTCGAACAAGGAAGATTAAATTCTTGGCTTCACTAACTTATATTGATAATTTGGTGCTTACTAGCACTAGTTTAGAAGCGATGTAGTTAGCAATATTAGCTTTGGATTATAAGTCCATAATCCAAGGACTTGGAATGCAATTATGCATCTCTTATGGAATCACAATGTAACAATCTCTAGATCATCTACTGAAGTCAAATATCAAAAACATGGGTTCTTGTCTTTGAGAGTTCCTATAGATTTTGTATTTGTTTACTAATTTTCAACTTGAATTACATAAACCAAAACCTATTCCTGTTTTTCTTTTTTTTGTTGGTACAGTTTGTCCCCATCACAAGGGCAAAAAGAAACTTCGAGTACGGCTTCTTATGCTTTAATAGGCCACTGCATAAAACTCGACTGCCACTCTCTTGTCTCACCCCTTCCTCTTTTTCATTCTGTCTGGGGTTATGAGTACAGTTTGGTGGACATGAGTCCTTAAGTTATGATTTTGGTTATCCCTTCTCTTTGCAGTGCGGCTGTTGCTCTACAAGCTTGTCTGTCTGAAAGAAGTTAACTTGTATTTGGTTTTAAAGTCCAACTTTTGGTAAACTAACAGCCAACATGAATTAGAAAGTTTATTTGGCAGATGTGTTTTGAGGCACCTAAAGATGCTTACGGTGTTTAAGACGCCAGCAGGCTCTTATGTATGTCATCTTTAGGTGAATTTAGATAGGTTGAATTATGTTTTAAATTTTAAATTTTTATCCATTTTATAAGAAATACAAACTGTATTAATAAAATATTTAAATTTTAATTTATTGGAAATTTTTCTTATAAGAAATGTCACCTAATCAAACTATATATATATATATATATATATTTATTTTACATCAGCTCCATGTTAAACGTTACATTCTTCTTCTCTATTGTTGGTATGCGTCTACAGATGGCAAAAAACCTCTCATCCACCTAACATAGACAGTAGCGAGAAGCCATGGAAATATAAACCTAGTTCCACTATTTGGTCGTGGTCAAAGTCAAACCACAAAAACCTTAAAAAACGAAGGCATCGTACGTCATTTCAAGGAGGATTCTTTTAGTCCTGTGAGTGATATCTCAAAATCATCTGTTGCAGTCACCAGCAATTCGTGCTTACTACGTCAAGCTCGTCATCATGCGCAAATGTAGAAGTCCTTCGCGTGGGTTTGTAGTGGAATGACAAGATATTGGGGTGAACGGGAAGATCATAATGTCAAGATTAGTGGTGCGCAAAATAGTTAATTATTTAAAATAATATTTATTTTATATTTTAGTTAATTATAGTTCATATTCACATCTATGCAGACATGGAATGGTGCTCTTTGTGTGTCATTCCATATCATTAACATTAACAACAAAGTAGAGGATGAAGTATATTTATAATGAATTGAGATTTTGAATAGTTGATTAATATAATTTATAATTTTAGTTAATATTATAAATTTCGTTTAAGTTTCAGATTTAAAAGATAGTTAACCTATTTATATATGAATGGTATATGTTTTAATTTTATAACTATTCATATGAGTCAACTATATTTTAAATTTCAAATTTTTAGTTAATTATATAATAATAACCAAAACTATAAATTGTATCAATCAATTGCAAAAAGTTTAACTTTGTTGCAAATATAGTTTACTATTAGTCTACCGTTAATTGCTAATGTAACCAAGCCTCGTTCCAAAATTTAACAAAAATTTTAATTTAATTAAATATTAAATGTTAATAAACATAACTAATTTATATGTTTCTAAATTAAATATTAAATATTAATCGCTCGAGATGATTTTTCATTCAACCATGTTTTTTAAATATAAGCCCCAGAGTAAGTAGACATATCGCCTTATACTAGTAAAATGGTAGCAGGAATCGATTCCATAAAGAATAGATACACGTATCTAGTCTTCCTATTATTATCTAATCAATAATAAGTTAATATCTGTTAAATTAAAAACTAAAATACTAGCCACTTTGGATCACTACTAGAACATCCGTATAATAATTAAAAGAGAATATCGAATATAAATAATATCCATAAAAGAGTTTTCCCTTAACTTCATCTTGTAATTTTTATTATAAGAATTCCATCATTTGACCCATCGAGGTTTCCTTGTGCAATACGTTCACTTATTCTTATGTTGATTAATTGATATATTTAATTGATTAACTATTTTCATAATGCACCAAGTTCCATGTAAACTTTATAAAAGGTTACCTTAATACCATAAAAGTTACTTAGGTCTAGATCCTCACTTAATTCTTAATATAAGCTCCTAATCAGTCTACATATAGTTACTCTTGACTGCATCTGCAAGTAGATTTGAATTAGATCTAAGCTATCACTTGTATATGATCGTCATTAAGATTAATACATATAAATCATAAATATATAAACTTTTATTTGAAAATTAAACCAGTGCATTCAAGAACACATTAGGGTTTCATCCAATTTAGATATAGAAGTTATTAGTGTATAATCATCTTTGAGATAATCATATGTTGACAAAAATCTTGATCTTATAATGACAATTACTTCTCTAAAACAACTTTCCATCTTTCTCTATTAGAAGCAATTCTTATATGTGCCATCAGGACCTTTTTGGTAAGCAGTAGCTAACCCTAACGAAAACTAAAGAATATAATTAAAAAGTACTTATTTCCCAGGGTTTCACCACATTATGAATATTTTATTTGTTAGGAACATAGTTTATGACACGATCATGCATCTTACCGCTTCTTTTTAGAGAGGGATACTGGCTTTGACACTCTTGTGTCCTAGGTCAAGTGTTTTTCTATAAATTTTATGGAGATGACATGTGCCCTAACACATTTGTGTTCAAGACCATAGATCTTACTATAACTTTTCTTTAGAGGCACATAGGTTGAGTTGTAAGCTACTCTGTTTCTTGGCTATGTTATTCCTTGAACAAATTTTCTACAATTACCTAATACAATATATAAAACTAATTAAAGCAATTTAATTTGGATGAGAAACATAGAAAAATACTAAGAACAATATATGTATATTTTATGCATATCACTTGCTCATATGAAACTCATATCACTCCTATTTGCAAGTAAGAAACCATTTCTTTAAGAAAAAAAATCATAACTTAAATAACATACCTATAATAAAAGCTTTAACATTAAAAGAAAGGATGGAGCCTTTTTAACAAGAAAAATCAAAATACTTATCAATACATTACTTGAAAATACCCACATATCTATAGCGTGTATGGTTAAGATTCTCACGTTGAAACTCTTTGGCTACCATAGCAATACATTAATGTGGTAGTTGAATATTCTAATAAGGGTACAATTATAAGAAAGTATGACATAGACATCATTTTCAAGTTAGAAATCAATTGCTTAATTTTTCAAATTAATTAAAAATATTTTTTATTAATTCCTTATTATATTATATTTCACTTATCTACTAATGTGGAATGAGGCTTATTTACATGACTCTTCACATTAGTAACATTAACAATAGTGTAAATGAGGAGTTATATTTGTAGAAAGTTAAAAAAATTTCAATTGTTTAATAAAATTTATAGTTATGACTGATATTACAAAATAATTAAAGTTTTAAATATAACCTATATTTTACCAATTTAAATTTGCAATCTTTGAAAAAAATTAAAAGCTAAAATACTATCTACTTTGGATCACTCTTGGAACACACATATGATAATTATAAGAGTATCAAATATAAACTCATAATTTTCCATTAACTTCATCTTGCATTTTTTATTATAATAATTCTATCAATTAGACTATAAAGGTTTCCTAGTGTAATACATTCACTTATCCCTATGTTGATTAACTATTTTCATAATGCACCGAGTTCTTCGAAACCTTAT
>JANSVB020000061.1:2528006-2543515 GCA_025504935.2 Erythroxylum haughtii
CACCCCTCTGCATCCTTCTCCTTGAGAGACTTAGTGGGGCCTTCGAGTATGCACTTAACCTGCAAAGTTAGTGAAACCCACAAGAACCAACAAAGAAAAAATTACCTCGCATCAATGAAAAGGCTAAGAAGCTCCCTAACGTGGGAGATTACCCTGAGATAAGCTCGCTCAACATCCATGGCTTCGTTCTTGAAGGACCTCGCATTACGTTCAGTCCAGATCAGGTACACGGTTGTAGAAAGGATAAGCGAAAAATAAGGTAAGGCCGGGAACCTGGCACCAGAAACTCTGTTATACCAAGAGGGAATGATTGAGAGGTTAGAGAGTTCTCCAAAACAACTTTTGATCTTTCAGTATTAGAAACAATTATTATATGCTCTCTCAGGCCCTCTTTTGGTAAGCAGTAGCTAACCCTAATAAAAACTAAATAATAGAATTAAAAAGTGAAAATACTTATTTCCTACTACATTATAATTAATTTGTTCACTAAGAACATAGTTCAGGACATAATCATGTATCTTATTGCTTTTTCTTTTTCTAGAAAGGTACGCTAGCTTTGACACTCTTGTGTCCTAGGCCATGTATTTTTCTATAAATTTTATGGAGATGGCATGAGCCCTTACACATTTGTGCTTGAGACCATATATCTTAGTGTACTTTTCTCTAGAGGTACACGGGTTTAGTTGTAAACTCCTCCGTTTTTTGCCCATGTTATTCCTTGAGAAACTTTTCCATAATTACCTAATACAAGATATAAAACTAATTAAAGCAAGGTAAATTAAATAAGAAAAATAGCAAAAACACTAAGAAAAATATATATGTATATTTATGAATATCACTTGCTCATGTAAAACTCATATGACTCCTATATGCAAGCAAGAAACCATTTCTTTAGGCAAACGAATGATAAATTAAATAACATCTTTATAATAAAAGCTTTAGCATTAAAACAAAGGATGGAGCCTTTTTAATAAGAGAAGTCAAAATACTATAAGTATTACTACACTACTTCAAAATACCTACATAATTATAGTATGCTCAGGATAAGATTCTTAAGTAGAAACTCTTTGGCTACCGCAACAAGACATTAATGTGGTAGTTAAAGATTCTAATAAGGGTACAGTTATTAGAGAGTATGACCTGGACATCATTTCATGTTAGAAATCAATTGTTTAATTGTCTAACTTAATTAAAATATTTTAATTTATTTATTATTTTATATATATTTCACTTATCTACTAATACGAAATGAGGCCTAACTACATGACTTTTCACATTAGTAATATCAACTATAGAGTAAATGTGGGTGTGATCATATATCCCATCAGAACTCTAAAGTTAAATATGCTTAGGCGAGAGTAATACTATAATGAGTGACCTCATAAGAAATTCTTATTTTGCACTCCTCACAAATATCTTCAAAATATATATATAGTAAATGAGGAGTTATATTTGTAACAAGTCGAAACTTTATGCAATTATTTAATAAAATTTATAGTTCTGACTGATGGAATGGTTCCTTTGTTGCAACTAGGGATGACAATAGGTAGGGTTCGATTCGGGTATTACTCAACCCATATCCATATCTATTTTTTATGACTCAACCCATATCCATATCCATATCTATCAGTTTTTATGATTTACTACCCATATCTAAATCCATTAGATTGTTCGGGTTTTTGGATATCCATCAGGTTGTAGAGCACATAAAAATATAACTTCTAAATATAAAATATAAAGAGCAGATTTTTGTGAATGCTCCAAATCGAAATTACTTTAATAATAATAAGTCAAGATTTTGATTTGCATGTCTTAAAAAACTATAAAATTGGAATAATAAAAATTATAATATCTAGTGTAAAGACAATATATATTTTTCACAATCAAGAACTGAAACAAAGGCTGAAATATCTAAAGCTTTAAATTGTCTTTTCGTGGACTCCACATCATTCAAAACTCCATCTCCATATCATTTGCATTATTATCATCTTATAAGAAAATAAAATATGATGAAAAAGGTGATGACTAAGGAGTAAAGTAGGAATTTTAAAGCTGTTTCTTCTTAGAAAATAATAATATTTTATTATATTTAACTATAAATATTCAAGAGAAAAATAGAAAAAATAGAGTTAATAAAAAATGGTACAATATGGGTATCCATCAGTTAAGGTTATCATTAAACCCATATCTAAATCCATATCTACATCTATTTTTCAACATCCATTTAAAATATATTTTTTAGCCTTCATGTCCTTTTTTTGGGTCAGGTAGTGCAAATATTAATCGGGTTGAAAACCCACTGCTATCCCTAGTTGGAAAAGTTTAAAGCTTTAGTGTTGGAAAATTAAAAAATAAAGAGAACACTAAAAGAACAACCGAAAGATTATGAGGAGATGAGTTATGATTTAATGCTCAAATATGCTATAGCTAGGGCAAATCAAAAGTCCGATCAGAGAATATTTTGGTAAAGGTATTGTAGCCATAATTTTTTGATGGCAAATAAACGATTCAGAAACTTGAAAATTTCTTATGAGATATGAAGCAATATTTGGGATGGCATAGGTGTTCAATTGGAGAATATGTTAATCACGACAATGTACATAATGGATGATGCAAAGATTTAATGGAAAATGAGTACCTCAAATGCCATCAATAGAGATAATCCTCCCATTAATAGTTGGGAGAAAATAAAGGAGGAGTTAATGTATTAGTTCCTCCCAAATAACATGTTTTAGCTTGCAACAGAAATTTTGAATAGTTTGAAGCAATAACACTCTGTAAGGGAGTATGTAAGGCAATTCACATTTTTCACTTTAGAAGTACAAAACATGTTAAAGGAAAAAATAAGTTGTTTAACTTCATAAGAACTTGTAGATTAGGCATAAGTTGAGCTTCCAAGGTAAAATGTAAAGGACCCCTAGTGCAATTACAACTATAAAAAGTCACACAAGAAAAATGGCAGAACTTGCTTTACTCATGAATGCAAAAATGAAAGGTGAGTGAGGGACAAATGAATTCCATAATCACAAAGGATCAAGGAAAATACGGTAAGCGCTCAATAGAAGAAGACTACCCCCAATATGTCTTTATTGGAACAATGAGCCTTAAAAAAAGTAAACTAAGCCTTAAAAAGGTGTTTAAGCAAAAGTAAACTATCTAAAAAATGGTAAATGGTATTTAGGTGATGTTTTAGTTAAAAGGAAGGTTAGCTCTTGTCTTAAAATTTTGGCTAAGGAGATTTCAAGGGAACTACTTGTAAAGGAGTGCTCACAATGTTAATGAAGGGTGCCAAGTTCTTATAATATGGATGGTTTATTAAACTCCTAAGTCAAAATGGTAGAAGTATATAAGTGTTGACAGGTCTTTGCCAATATTTAAAACTCGGATAGATATAAAAATGACATATTGACAAGGAAACAAAGTAAAGATCTATGAGTAGGCAAGGAAAATAGATAGTGTCAACAAAATCAAGAGAGAGTTGACATATGTTGGTGTGCATTAGCAAAAATATTTGATGATAGGTAAGATTCAAATACGAGACTAAATATGATTGATATAACTAAGTTGTACTAAGCATGACGGTACATAAAGGCACTAACTAACTAAGTTGTACTTCACTTTGGAGAGAAAGTCTAAAGTTATATAAAGCTGCAAGGTTTATTATATAGTGGCTCAAATTGTTGCTTAACTTAGGTCATTACTTATCTTTTATAGACTATGCTTAAAGATGACCTAGGATGACTAACTAAAGACTCATTAAGGTGCTCATTCATTCATAAGATGATGATATGGAAACAAATGTTAATAATATTAGGTAATGGTTCAAAAAGTGGAGTATAATCTTCAAAAGTGGGAGTATTCTTCAAATTAATGGGAAAGTGATTAGATGATATTGTAATAGAGTGTTATATACTTTAGGACCATGTTCTCTATTAACTTAGAGGAGATAGTGGCCAAAAGCATGTAACTCCCCACAAATTTGATGGAGTTATTGAAAGATGTAACTCGCTACTAACTTTATGAAGTTAGTGATAAAAGTGGATGGTTAACATTTTTGGTCCTTAAATTCTTGTAAGCCTTTATAAAAACATAATTTATAATTCATCTAAGTATTAATGGTGTTCATTTAATGATCTGCTTAGAAAGAGTTGAGAGTTTTTTGGATAAATATGTAGATCTAATCTAGTTCTTAAACTTAAACTAAACTATTTAAATCTAACTTAAACTAATAATTTATTAAAGTGATCTTAGTTTATTAATTTAAATCGAGTGCAATTGATTCGAATCATGTTTAAGACCTGAGTTAGGTTATTGTATTAGTAACATTTGTTTAATCTATATATGATGTTCATAATGCGTGTGTTTTGTTTCTTTTAAACCAACATATAAGAGAAAGTTTTTTAAAAATTAAAAGTTAAAAAGAAAATTTTCGATAATTTTAAAGATTAGGGGATTCTTTTAGAATTTACTAGACCATAAGAGAGGTATACGTCTTTTACTTGAAAAATATATATAAAATGTTCTTTTATTTTCATTTTAACCTACTAGGTTTTATGTGGCCAGGATACTTTGTATCTTATGATGGTGTAAAATGAACATGTCATTCAAAATTATATGGATGGCAAATGGCTTATATTATGTTGGTAAAATTTGTATTTTCTTTCAACTTCATCATCCCACTTATATGTAGCGCATCATGAGTTGAGTTCGACTGTCCACATTTGACACCATGTATGAGAAAGCCTGCAAGTGTAGATTTTGGAAATACTGTATATTCTTGTTGTCATCAAACAGAAGATGCCACTGCTGCCAAAGAATATTACACCCCTGTCTTTCTTTCTATCTCTCCTTCACCTTCCGACATAAATCTTCAGTGAAAAAACTTAAAATACTCGAAATGGTTCCAATTTGTTTTCTTGGTCAAGCCACTTTTCCCATCAGGCAACTACTTTAATGGAGAAAAGAGTGACGGCTATAGTTAGGATAGGATGATACAAAAGGAAAAACAAGACACATAGTTACAAAGTGAGGGGTCGCGCTATATTTGAATCCCAACACATATTATCATGTAACTACGAAATTTTAGTCATTGACTAGCCTCCAAGACAGCAAGGTGACATATTTTTATAAAATCTAATAAATATATTAGAAATAGGTTGGCCTAGGTAAAAAACCACAATTTAATAAAATTAACAATCAAAAAGTTAAAATTTAAGAACAAAATTTATATTTTGTGAACATTAAATTATTTCCAGCAAAAGTCTAAAATAATATAACTACACCATTTTGTCAATTAAATTTAATATAAACACGATTTTAAATGAATATGATTAATAAAATATAAAAGTAACCAACATCTTTATTTTCTAAAAATTTTGTAAGTCTCCAAGTTTAATTTTTAAAGTATGTATCCATTACTTTAGATAATTCTTTAATAAGCTAAAAATCACGAGATCCAATGCTTGATTTAGTTTTCTATGAATTAAGTATAATTGATCAAATCATTATGTCATTGTTTAATTATGTATCATTATCCTATATTTAACAATATTATTAAATTTTAATTATGTGTAATAATGCAATGTTTATTTTTTTGTATTATTGGTTTTAACATTATTGTAACATTCTATTACGTTGTAGGGATTACAACATTTATTACGTATTGATTATTAGATTTGATAACTATTCTCAAATTTCAAGTATGTGTAATACTGTATCTATCTCTTATATATTATTAAATTCGGGATTATTTTAATACCATGTCAAATTATGAAATTTAAATTTTTATATGAACTAAATTTTAAGTGGGATTTTATATTTAACTCAAAAATTTTAAATACTAAATTGTTTATATATTTTATTTATTGTCATTATCATCGTCAACACCCAATTGAAGTTACGTTCAGCGCAAAATTTAGAGTAGTGTGATAATACGTAACTTTATTCTTATTTAATAAAAAGATTATTTTTTTCAAGTGCTATTATATATTTTATTAAGACATTAAAATTGGTAAATTAAAGAGAAGTATTAATAATAAGTTGAATCTTCAAAGAAGCGCTAAGAAAGAATATAATCGATTTGGAGTATAAACAAAGAAAAGACAGAAGGCAAGGCAAGCCATGGCTTGAAAGGGAGAGTTTTGGTTTTGGGGGCTTTGACTTGAAAGAAACTAGAATCAAAGGCAAGGGAAAAGCGATCTGCTACTGTATCTTTCTCTTTCTTTCTTTTCTTTCTTTGTCTCGGAGAATACCCAACAAAATGAATCAGTGAACCTCCAAAAGATCCAAAACAAGACCAAACAACCAAATACCTCAATCACAAAACCTGAGATTGTTGATATTCTTAGTACTGACCCAGCACATCATTCTCTGTGTTGTCTCCTCTTGCTCGGATTCATTCCAAGTAAGTATCTTTATCCACCACTTTCTTCAGCTAACTCACTCTGATCTCTAAAGCTCTTTGCTTTCTTTTTAGATCACTGGCTCTGGCTCTAAATCTTTGCTCAAAATTCTGTTCTTTTTTTTAATGGTATGTTGTAGTATCTCATTCTCTCCCTCCTTACCATTCTGTCTGTGCCTCTGGCAGATCATTTTTGACTTGGTTTTCTTGTTGATCAAGGCTTTAAATCCCAAAAGTAGACCACAAAACAAAAGCCTTTGAATCCCAAAAACAATTTTTTTTTTTGGTCCGAATTCATAACTTTGCTATCTGTCATATCGTTTCCTTGAGATTTTTTGGCTTCTGAAAAATTTTTAATGACTTTTTTAGATCATTTAGATGTGTTTAATTTCCTTCTTATGGTTCCTGAAAATTCTAAATCTATAAAAGTGTGGATTTCAATTTGCATGTGCTCAGTATTGACTATTGTTCTTCTTTCTTGAGACGGGTCGAACTTTGATCTCTGTGAGTACTGGATGATTTAGGAACAACTTTGTGCATGTGCTTCTTTCCTAGTGGTGCTTACTTTTTACTTGTGTTTGTTTGTGTTTGGGTACCAATTTCTTCTTTTGCATTCACTGATTGCTCATTATCAAGTAGCTAAAACAGACCATGTTGAGATCCGAGGATTAGCTTCAAACATGGGGTGTGTTCTCGCAAGAGAGGTATCTTCAGGCATAGTTTCGGGGAATAAAGGGGTCAAGAACCTGAGCGTGGAATCTGGTAGGGCAGTGGAAAATGTATCGGCAACAAAGACGGATGCTAGTGGTGTTGTGGAGAAAAAAAATGAGGAAACCCAGAAGGAGGAGCAAATAAACGGGGATAAAAAACCTAAAGGGGAGAGGAGGAGGTCCAGACCAAACTCTCGCCTGAGTAATCCACGCAAGAATTTGCATGGTGAACAAGTGGCAGCTGGTTGGCCACCCTGGCTATCTGCAGTCTGTGGGGAGGCACTCAATGGTTGGATCCCACGACGAGCAGACTCATTTGAGAAAATTGATAAGGTTAGGTGCCATCTTCCAAATGTGTTTTGTGTTCTCCCATGGTGATGCTGTAGTAATTACAATGTGATGGTCACTATTGAGATTTTCAAATGCCATCATGAAGCTTAATCTCTAATTCCTAATGCAGATATTTTAAAAATGATCCGTTATTACAGACAGTTATGATTTTAGTAAGTTTCATTCCTGTGGAAGGACATATGACGGGCAAAGGCATTTGAGATAAAAACCCCATGATGTGTATTCTGATTTTTCTGTTGCTTATTCAATGTTTTTCCTTCAAAATTGTTGGCAGATTGGATCTGGGACATATAGCAATGTGTACAAAGCTAGAGATATGTTAACTGGAAAAGTGGTTGCGCTGAAAAAGGTAAGGTTTGATAATTTGGAACCTGAGAGTGTGAAGTTCATGGCCAGAGAGATCCTCATTTTGCGAAGACTGGACCATCCAAATGTTGTAAAGTTGGAAGGTTTGGTTACTTCAAGGATGTCATGTAGTTTATACCTGGTATTTGAGTACATGGAGCATGATTTAGCCGGACTTGCCGCAAGCCCAGCAGTAAACTTCACAGAGCCTCAGGTTTGCTTGATACCATCTCAGGATTTAGCTTTGAAGTATATTCCTATGCTTCCAATGTGGACAACATACAAAATATAAAACATTTGTTTCTATCCCAGGTTAAATGTTATATGCACCAGCTATTATCTGGTCTTGAGCACTGTCACAATCGTGGTGTACTTCATCGTGACATCAAGGGCTCAAATCTTCTTATTGACGATGGAGGAATACTCAGAATTGCTGATTTTGGATTGGCATCCTTTTTCGACCCCAATCACAAACATCCAATGACTAGTCGAGTTGTAACTCTATGGTATCGACCACCCGAGCTTCTTCTTGGTGCTACAGACTATGGTGTGGGGGTGGATCTCTGGAGTGCAGGTTGTATATTGGCTGAGCTACTGGCTGGGAAGCCCATCATGCCTGGTCGTACTGAGGTAGCTATCTATGCTTCTGATGGTTCTTAATTTGAGTATCGCTGGCCACTATTTAGGTCTATTCATTAGGATTCTGTGCATATAGTCCCTGGTCAATTCAATCCAGCTATTTGGAGGTGGCTTCCATGCTTGTAATGGCATAGGGCTACTTTATTTAAGGTCTTATTTACATGAGAACTTTGAACCCTTTGTTTCTCGTATAAGAGGGCTGAACCTAGATTTAACACAGATAAACACATTCATATGCATCTTTGTCAACTTACCCTAGGCCTATTTTTCCCTTTTATGAGATTCACATTTATTTATAGCTCCTGTGATTTGATTTCGTATTTGATGTTTGTTTTTATATTTACTTTGTTTTAGAGTTGTTTACTTTGTTTCTCTGTGTGGTAAGGCTTCTTACTTGATTTATAGAAATCACTGAACAACTCCTATATAAATACCATTGTAATGGTAATGTTCTACAATGTTGTAGGTAGAGCAATTACATAAGATCTACAAGCTATGTGGTTCACCTTCAGATGAATATTGGAAAAAGTCAAAGTTGCCAAATGCAACCTTATTTAAGCCCCGGGAGCCTTACAAAAGATGCATAAGAGAAACATTCAAAGATTTTCCACCATCATCACTTCCCCTCATTGATACACTTCTTGCAATTGATCCAGCAGATCGGAAGACAGCAACTGACGCTCTAAGAAGCGAAGTAAGTATTCACACCGTTAATTATTGTTGTTGTTTCAAGTCTTATTCTATGTCATGTTTCTGTTGTTTCCTGTGTTTCTCTACATAAACTTCCTACATTGATTAAATATGATGAGTATCTGTCTTATGGATATGATGGTCCAACCCTTGAGTTGTACACTAGAGATGTACATTGTTCATCTTCTAGTTAAAAATAAATCTTGATGTCTTAAAGTTAGTAATTTTACACATAGCTACTTCAAATTGACTATAATCATCAGACTGCTATTGAACTCTTTTTCTTCTTCTCTCTAAATCTCGATTGGATTGTATCACTGCTTTTAGCATACTGACTAAGCATATTGATTGTGCCAATATTTGTGTGAACTCCTGATTTTTAACATTCATTGTCACTGCTTATGGGGTATCTGACATTGAACTTCGGCACATGGTCTTCAGGAACAAGTCACTTCAGCTGGTAAAATTGTTAGCAGTTCAAAAATTATTTTTCATGTGTGATGCAGTTTTCATGTATTCCAATGGCTTTTAGCCTCAACATGTTACTAGAATCTCAGAAAATGAGTTGGAGTATTTGTCTACCTATTCTTGACCCACAATCTTGACTACATTGAGACCACCATGGGGCTAGTTGATTGAAAGCTGGTGCCAGCTTGAGCACGCATGGAATCATCTGATCATCCCATGTGCCACCATAAAGGGACCAATGAATTGTATTTGGTTTGATATGGCACTAAGGTTGAAGGCATGTCAAAGTTAATACCATAAAATTACACACATTTCTCTTGAAATCCAAAAATGTTTCATTTTGAGTCTGCTTGGAATTTTTTTTATGTTAAATTAGTAATGTCTTCTCACAGGAATTCTTTATGAACTCTGGGTTGAAATCCTTGCAACCATCTAATTTGTTTCTAACGCAGTTCTTCATGACGGAACCTTTTGCTTGCGAACCTTCTAGTCTCCCAAAATATCCCCCAAGTAAGGAGATTGATGCTAAACGACGTGATGATGAAGCGAGAAGGTGCCTCTGTAGACTTCCTCTGTCATTTTACTCTTTACTTCCCTTTTCTGCTAAATCCTATGCATGACAATCATGTTTTTGTCCTGGTTTATTATGTAGTGCGTCCTTTTGTAGTTCAACTGGGATTTGCCTCTCCCCTTTGAACCTTAAAGTGTTCAACTTACACTTAGCATCTTGTTATTTTCATTCAAAGTGCTGTATGTATATGTGGCTAAACTATATGCATTTGATTGTGCAGATTGAGAGCTGCTGCTAAATCCCACGTTGATTCTGCAAAGAAACCACGGCCCCGTGAACGGGCAGCAAGGGCTGTACCCGCTCCAGAAGCCAATGCGGAGCTTCAATCTAATATTGATGTATGTCTTATTTATTTAGTTTGTTGCTCTTTAAAATTCTATGGCAATGTGACACAGGATCATGGTTTCCTTAGCAAATGCTAACTAGGACTGCATTCAAGAGTAATAGTTTCATATCATCAATACCCCTTTGGCCTACCCAGCAATGTGTAGTCCTCACTATGCTTCCTTTCACTGTTACCAACAACTTTTAAACCGAAGACATTTACACTGATATTTGCTTGTATTGTTTCCCACGATGATATTATGATAATACCATACTGACGTCTTTTCTGTTAAACAGAGACGGCGCCTAATTACACATGCCAATGCAAAGAGCAAGAGCGAAAAGTTCCCTCCACCTCACCAGGATGGAGCACTTGGCTATCCTTTAGGGGCATCTCAGCATATAGATCCTACACACGTACCTCCTGATATTCCTTTTAGCACCACCTCATTCATCTATTCAAAAGATCCAGTGCCAACTTGGTCAGGCCCTTTGGCTGACACAGCCGGTGTCGGTGGCCCAAAACGAAAGAAGAATGTTACGAGCGATACCCGGCTTAAAGGAAAGAGAAGCTTGGCTTAAGTACCTTGTGCATACATTTGAAAACTGGAACATACAAAAATAGGGGCGTGACACTGCTACTTGATGCAAGTGTGTAACATCACTGACTCCTCTTTCTATTCATATTTGGTTGGAAAAACAGAGGGAGATTGTTGCATCTCATTGGACGTGGAAAAGCAGCTTGTGAACGTATAGAAGACAATTGTTTGACCAAAATGTGGTCGAGGGGTGAAGTCACAATTTCCATACTTTTCCTTTACATTTGATTTTGTTCATCTTCGTTATAGAAAAATTTGGCACCTTTTGTTGAAATGGTGAGATAATTTCCCTATAAATTGTAAATCTTGTTTATTCTTTACTTCTTAAAAACTGGTTGATGAGATTTTGATGTGGTTTAGTCTGTTAATCGGTTGGAAAGCAAGCAATATATTCTTAAAGGCCATCTTTCGCTTTTGTTCCTTGCAAGCTGACTCTCTCATGTCTTGTCAATGATAACTCGGTGATAGCGATCCATATGTTCATTGTTCACTTATAACCTCAAGCTATTCAGTTTTAGGTCTTTATCTACTATTAAAATTTCTTTTTTTTTTTATTTGATGTGAAGATGCCCACTTGCTGGTCTTTTGGTTTTCCGAAGTTTTTAAACAGTTTTATGCTTACCATCCGAAGCGCCGAAGCTTGGCCCTTTCAGCATGGCCTATTTGTTTACTTAGAAGCCGACACATGGATTGATGGTGAAGCTGTCACACAATCTTACAGATCGTTTTGTTTAGAGTTTTATTTAAAAATTTAATATAAAAAGAGTAATGTAAATTCATATTTAAATATTAATTTATCTACTTAAATAAAACTTTACGTTCAAAAAGGTATAATTAACAATAAGAATAATTGTTATATCTTCAGTATTTTTCACCATAAAATTATTGAAAACTTTAATTTTCTATTTACTTTTTGTAATTTTCAATCTAAACAACAAACATACTATGTAAAATAAATTCATTCGTTTATTCTTCTTTTGAAAAGATTAGAAAATCATAGTTTGGTAACTTTTGGACAAATTACATAAATATTAAATCATCCTTTATAAATGTTAAAAAAAAAGTAACAATATCTCTTTGTATTAAATTTATGTATCATTCCTAAATTATTTTTGGTCAAGGTTAGATATAATATATCAAAAAGACTAACACGTATTATATTTCTTCCTCACAAGAGTAGTCAATCTTATAGACTAAAGTATGTAAATACTTAAATAAACATATGAGCGTTTGACAGAGAACAAGTTCAATAAACTGACTCTATTTGATATTTTTATTTGAAATGTTATTTGTATGTTTATAAAAATTCTTATTGTGATGATTGTATAAGTAATTCTTTAGCTTGAGATCTCTAAATTATCTCATATGTGAATTTATATGTTTTGATACTTCCTATGATCTATGTGGAAATAGCTCAGTTAGTAGTTATTAGACATAACATGAACTAAGTGAAAGTAGTTAGGTGATCAATATACGATTCATCACTCTAAAATAGTTAGGGAGAATTTTATTGTTCTCGATTAGCATTGATTTAGAAAATCCTTGATCAAGATGAAATGACACTTTGAAAATTGTGTCGTTAAAATACTAATAGTAATTGATATGAATGGTCTCAAATAAAGTAGACATTAATTTTGGACTCAATGTATAATCAAAACATTGTATAATGAAATAATTTGATTATACAAAAAAAAATCATGCACGAAAAAATTAGTTAAAACTACTTTGACATTTTTAATATTTAGATAGTCATGATGCATTACTAAACATCAATCTTAATTTACAGATAGAAATAATTCAATTAAAAATTAAAGATAAATTGAAAAAGTACAATTTATCTAAACTTAATCACAATTTAAGGTTAAAATTTTTACTTATCGCCTACATATTTAAGAACCTAATAGGTCACTTAAAAAATAATTGAAGAGAAAAAAGGTAATTGAATTAAGTAGATTTATTGAAAGGTTTAAAAATTTTAAAAGTTAAATATGAGATATTTAATAAATAAGGATTAATATAAAATATTATATCTTTATTTACTATTTAATTAAAATTAACAATATTTTTAACTAAAAGGTTAATTGAAATTAGAATTATATTTCAACTAAATTATCCAAAGATTCAAATCATATTATTAATAAACATAAGTTCTAAAGTGTTTAATATTTTTTACTTATCCCCTTTATATCACTTGTAAAATTCGCATATGAATTTTAAATACGATGTATAATCAAGTTAGACCCAAGCATTTCTGTGTTCTTTTTAGCTACTAGCTCGTGGATGAAGGTTATGCGCTTGTTGACAGGTAAGGCAATTATGAGTGTGATGCATACTAAGTTACTGTATATATGACTGTTAGTTGAGAATAGCCGATGAGCTGTTAGTTATTAAAGATTACAATGTTGATAAAAATGTCAATTACTCAGCCGGAATGATTATAAATACATACACGTACTTCTGCCTATAAACACCAGCAACTTTTTCAGAGTGTTACGTCCTGTTTCTTAACATTGTTCAAGTCCACTGCTGTTGCCTCATCTTCACCAGCTGAGAATGGGACCTGGAGGACCCGGACCACCGGGATGGGGCCCTCCCCCTGGCGGACCAGGGCCTTTTTGCGGCCTTTGTGACTTTATAGGCTCATGGTATGCCATTTGTATCTACGTTATGCTCATCTTCCAACAAAATACGATTCACTGATACACATTTTTTTGTGTTCTTCGTTTGCAGCTTGAGTTTCTTGTGCTGTTGCTGGTTGCTACAGGACTGTTTTGGTGGACCACCTGGACCATTCGGACCTCCTCCTCATCCTTGATCAGTGACACTCCACTGGACAAAGGAGTCGCTAGCTAGTTCAATTTATTTCTACTTCCTGTTTTTATCAAACCTTTGTTTTGTGGACATAGTCCCTATGTTCTTAGGACCTGGAATTATGTGATGTTCTATCAGATACACTTGGTGTTGTTGATCAACTAATGGCATTTGTTTCATTCTGCCATTGCTTAATGTATGGTTTCGAGTAAAATGAACTCACAGTTATCCCCATCAAGAGTCGTGTCCAGGACATTGCTTTCACCATATAGTCTTATCTTCCTTTTCATCTTCCAGCTAATTCTGATAGAGTTTGTGATCTAATTGTTAAATTAATTAATGTGGACTAATATAATATCACAATAATTAATATTTTACTCTTATGTATATGACACTTGGGTCATTTATGAATCGGAGTAATCATACTTTGGGTCCATTCACTATTTTTGTCCAAGTCCACTTGTTGAGCTTTGTGACCCACCATCAAATGTACTTTAACTTAATTGTGTATTCTTATTGATAATAATCAAGAAGAGATTATAGTAATATGTTGCAGAGGTCGAAAAACTGGATTCAAAGAACTATAGACTTCATGTATTGTAATAAACTGGATATAAAATAGCACAATTTTGGATATTTTATAAACTCTTTTTTTTTGGGTGATTTTATGTTTAAAATGGTCCAATTGATCACTTAGTTTTTGTAAGAAGAGAAAAAAATTCCTTTAAATTTGGTGAAAACGGCCTTCTCGTCAACGAAAATATTACTAGGACGAGTAGTGGGTAATCCATGAGTTGAATGACCAAGGTTGAAGATAAAGTATTTACAATTATGTTTTTTTTAATTCGACTTAATAACAAAAATAACAAGAACAATATCACCGACGACGACGATAATGATGATAATCATAAATTATAGCTACGGAGGAGTGCCTTGACATGCTTTATGTTTTATAATTTTGTTCCAAGCTAAATATTTTATCCATTCATAAGTTTGCTATATTTAGGATAATTTAACACGTTTTTTCTTTACTAGTTATCTTTTGTTTAATGTAGCATTTATTTATGTTAATTTTGTACTATGATGTTTTGGACATATTTGAATATTGTATGCTTATAAACTCATTTATCATAAGTCTAGGCATTTGAATATTTTTTGTTGATATTATTTTATTGTAATATTAATCAAATTTTCTGCTAATATCTATATGAGCAATGAAATTATTCTATTCCCCAACAGATTGATTCCGAAACTTTAGAGCGAGTGCGAAGTTCTGCCCTCTCGTCTCGCTTAATGGATGATTTTATTTTTTTTGTTACAAATAAGAGAAAACTAAAATCATCTCATGAAAGAAATACCACAGGCATCAGCCTATATAATCAAGAAGAGAGCTTCAGGAATATTGTTCCAAACCAGAAAAGTTGAAGAAATGTCATGACCTAATTTAGCCAGACAATTTGCTGCAAAATTACCTTCACAAAGCACGTGCCTAATAGAACAAATCCGATTCCTAGCAAGTAAAGCTTGAATATCCACAACCAAAATAGATAGGGGATGTAAAGAAATAACATCACAAGTCATCGTCCTCACCGCTTCCATGC
>JANSVB020000061.1:2614921-2630729 GCA_025504935.2 Erythroxylum haughtii
CTTTTTTTGCTATTTGAGTAGGTAGCTTTCTTGCTTTGGTTCTTTAGCGTATTCCTTGAATTCTTTATTTTTGTTTCTTTATATATTCAATCAATTCTTCTTTTCAAAAAAAACATTGAAAATATCAACCCCACGTATTATGCATGACACATGTCGAGTTATAGCAAAATGTTTGCTCCACGTTTCGGCATCTCTCAGCATGCAATCACAGCTGGAGCTCTCACCCTCTACTCCCTGAAGCCTCTCTCTCGTAAACGGACACTGTGTCACAATGGCTATAGCTGACACTCTAAAAGCATCCACAACGAAGGAAGACGAAGAACATAAAGAACCACAGCCAGAATGGTTATCGAAACTAGTCTCTTTCCAAGCAGCTCTCATCTTAGACTTTGCACTCACTATTTTCTCACCAGTCATTGCTCTCTTCTCCGTTGCCTCTCACTCAGATCGCCGCGCCAAGCAGACTACCACCATCATGGAGTCGGCGATTCTCAAAGTTCCCTCTACTGTCACGCATAGTAGCTCCGTTTTTTTCAGGAAAATGGTATGGGGGATTCTTGGGGCAGTTCATGTAAGCGTGGTTTTGACGTTCGTCATGATATTTGCTGCAGTGTTGGGTATTGGGTTTGTGCAACTTTATGTGGAGGAGCCTGTGTTTATGAGAGAGAAGGCATTCTTCGATTATACTGATGTCAACCCTAAAGCTATCTTTCATCTTAGTGGGGTTGATGGGGACTTCAAGAAGAAGTATGTGGGCATTCCAGTTGGCCACACATTTCAAGTCTCTTTGACTCTTTTGTTGCCTGACTCTGATTTCAATAGACAAATTGGGGTCTTTCAGGTAACATGAATCACCTTCTTGTCTGTCTAAATCTTTAATTTCATCAACATTTTCGAATGGTTATGGTTGGAGGGAGGGCTTGATGGTTTTCTCTGTCATCTGTGCTACTTGTATATTGTTTATTCTCAGATCAACATTTATTTTCTTGGGGGAAATTTTCTGTGGATTTGTTAGATGGCTAAGGTACAAGGCTTTGTAGAGTTTAGCCAATCAGTTTTGATCTTCATCAAAAGACTGTCGAATTTAGATGGAGACCATCAGTTAATCTATGTTCATCGTTGAGGTTTATCTCTTGAAATTCGAAATAAGAATTTTCAAGTCTCTCTCTCTTGTCCAGTGTTCTCACAGTGGCCTATGGGGCAAATTTCTATTGATGTTCTCACTTCATTTCTAATTGAGTCGTTAATTTCGGTAAAAGTTTTGCTTTACTGTTGAAATATTTAGTGCACTATGATTGATCAGGAACATACTACTGTATCCAAATAATTAAGCACAAAGAAAGATACCCGACGACCAAATTCACAAAAATAAACCATATATCCGAGGGCTGGAACTTCATTCAAGAGTGATGCAATTGGCCTAGGTCAATAAAAATATTCTACCTCAGAGGTGAGAACCACTTTAACAACTAACATTTAGTATAGTAACATAACTCATTTGAAACATAAAAGCACAATATTTTTCAAAACTTTCAAACTTGTTACCCAATTACTATGTGTTTATTATATGCCTTTTCTAACAATTCTCTCTCTACTAAACATATTTTTAAATACTACCATTCACTCTTTAAGAATCACCCTTAGATCTTTAAGAGTGATGAAAGTGTGTCTTTTAGTTGAGAAAATTAAATCAAAGGAGTAGGATAACTCATTTGGAATATAGAAGCACGTTATCTTCCAAAACTTCTTCACTTCACTAAAGCAATTATCTCACTCCATTAAGACAAGTACTTCATTTTCAAAGTACAATTACTTCACTCATCTAAAACAATTATATAACTTTCATAAATCTAGAGGCAAAGAGAAATTGATGATATATGAAAATTAGTTTGAATCTAAAATTAATGAATTATGATAAAAGAGAAGTTAAAAATAAATTTAGAATGATGACAAATGTATATGGAAAAAAGGTTAGACAAAGAAGGAAAAAAGAGAAGTGAGATTTAAATATTTAGCTAATTTCGTTGATGGATTTAGGAGAGTGGAACAAAAAAATTGTTAACTTATTTGCTTTTTTCATAATAATATTTTAATTTATAAGATCTAATTTTCAAGAATTTCGAAGAAAACAACATAATTTTTTTAAAAGTAAAAATAATATAACATTTCTAGACATATAAATGTAATTGTATATAATACTGATTATTCACCAATCTCAAATAAAGTTTTTTTTAATTATTGAGTCAATTTGGTCTAATTAAAATATTAAAGTGAGTTTAAAAATAATTTCATCTTTTTATAACGAAAAATGGGCTTTCACTCGTGTCCCAAGGTCCAATATTACAACGAAAAAAGGGTTTGGACCCAATGTTTTAAGGTCCAACACTAGTCGTGATATGCATGATTAGGTGGGGAAGGTACTAGAAGAAAATAAACCATTTTCTTCCCTCCCCCTCCCTACATGATAACAATTTTAATACATATCAGGAGCTCAAGTCCACATTTCCCCATCACTCCTCTCATCTGCCACAAGCTCACTCTCTCTTCCTCTGTATACTCTCAAAGGGGTGTTCTGAGGTAATCTCTCTCTCTCTTGTTCTCTGCGTGTGATTCTCTGCTATCTAGATGATTAAAATTTGATTCTTCGATATAAATCACGCAAAAAGTTTTGATCTTTATCACTATATTTCCCGTACCCTTTAGCTATCTGCTGAAATTTTCTGCTGCTTTGGTTAATTTTTGGTCTTTTTCTTCTTCTCTTTGTTCGCTTTTGTCAACTACTCATGGGATCTGCCTCGTACCAGTATTACCGTTAGTTACCTAAACGATTATTTTTTATGTTATCACTTTTTGGCTTGTTGGTTGTTAGTTTTTAGTTTATTTGCAGATAATCTCGCTTTTAGTTGGAGGTGGGTGGAATTTTGATGACTGTAACGTTACGCGGTTTCTGGTTGTTTATGAAGTAAAAGATACCTACTTTTTATTTTTTTTGAGAGTTGAAGATACGGAGGAAACGGACCAGGGAAACAAAAATTAATTGAAAAGATGGGATAAAGATAAGGAAAGAAGGAACTTCTGGGTAATGATGTCCTTTATTGGTGGCTTCTATAGACAATAGATACTTAAGAGTTTATGGTCAACGCTAACATTTTTTCAGCAGACAGAAATGTATGGACATTTTGCCGGTTTTTCTTTTTAGTCGGTTTATTGTTATTACCAATTTCGTGTCCTTTGCTAACCTTTTACGTTTAGTTTAAAGTTTTAACGTTTCTTCTATGTAGATCACAGAAAACAATGGCGAAAGCGGTTGCAGTACTCAGCAGCAGTGAAGGTGTTAGTGGGACTGTTTTCTTTGCCCAGGAAGATGGTAAGCTGACATAATAACCTCCTCTACATATTTGTTCCGTTAGTTTTCCTGGTGTGATAACCTTGTTAAAGTTTTTTGACATAGGGAAAACTACTGTAACTGGAACTGTCTGTGGTCTGAAACCAGGGCTTCATGGTTTCCATGTTCATGCCCTTGGGGACACAACAAATGGTTGCATGTCAACTGGTACTAAACAATTACTGAATTTTATTTCTATGTATGCTTGAGCTTTACAAAAAGTTTCGGTGCTCAAGGTCCTGATCTGGGTTGCAGGGCCACATTTTAACCCAGCTGGTAAAGAGCATGGTTCACCTACTGATGAGAATCGACATGCTGGTGATCTTGGAAATATTACAGTGGGTGATGATGGTATGTGTCATGTTATTATGAACTCTTTCTGGGCTAATTTTGCAATTCTTTGACAATACATCATAGCAGCGATGATAACGATTTGAATAACAATTACAAAGCAGTGAGCAGTCTAAGGCTCTGGTTTTGGTTCTCGCCAACAGCCCAACATTATATTTTAGAGTGTTGTTAGGTTGAACTAGTCTCAAAATATTCATTGGTCCTATATATTAGAAAAACCAGTAGCAGTACTTTAAGTTATCCTACAGCTGATTCCTATACAAATAGATTACATTATGTTGTTTATGAATGCTTAACATGCACATTCTGCTGTATCTCACAAATATTGTTTTGTATGTGATTCAGGCACCGCAACATTTACAATTGTTGACAATCAGATTCCTCTTACTGGACCACATTCCATTGTTGGAAGGGCTGTTGTTGTTCATGGTGATCCTGACGATCTTGGCAAGGGTAATTTTACTGGTGTTCTTCATTTTGTTTCAATTTATTTATGCTTTATACTAGAATGATGTGTGGGCTAATAATAAATTCTTTTAGCTATTACTTTCCCAATGGAAATTTTTGTAATGGAGTTGTTTTATGTTGCTGCTCCTAAATGTTTACAAGTGATTTGTTATCCGAATTCTCACTCTTATTGACAGAGATTATGTGCATTTTGGGTGTGATTATACTCCTAGAACTTGGCACTGAGGATTCTTACATGAACTTGTATTAGGTGTTGCTCGTGTATGTATTATGGTTTTCCAACATTTTGTTTATTAATGCTGATACACATCAATTTTGGTTTGCAGGTGGACATGAACTCAGCAAAACTACTGGAAATGCTGGTGGCAGAGTTGCTTGTGGTAAGCTGCTAAACTTATGACTTGCACATGAAGTGATTAGCTTCCATAGAACCAGTGAGCCCGTACATTACCTTCTTCGCCATCAGAGTTCTAATCCTAATGGAGTCTTTTGCCGGTGGAGGGAAAGGGACAATGTATATTGGTTGGCCTCATAAGGGGCTCATGGTCAAAAAGAAACTATGATGTGAAGTTTCATTCACTGCTTGTCCTATGATGCGAGCTATGCACTAATGAAATCGTATGCCTGCAGGTGTCATCGGCTTGCAAGGGTGAATTGTGACCACAATATAATAAGAGTTGGGGAATGGATCGTCTCCTTAGCTTGAAGGAATAGAATGGAGCTTAAACTTGTACCAAATAAACACAGTATTTGTACTTTTGGCTGGATGGCTCATTACTTACCTAAACTATGTGGTCTGTTTCATGATCTTAGTTCTAGCCCCATGCGTGGGCATCTTTTGGCAATAAAGCTACGTTGACCTCTGGTGGTATCATGGATCAGGTAGCTACTCTAGGATCTGGAACAGACACTAATTCTCTTGTCCAGTGAATGTTGTTGACTTGCTCGCTCGCTCGCAGACCTCAGCCATCTCACCATTGTATCCAAACACTACTGACCTCGTCTGCTGCATGCACTGCGGCTTTCAGCTCTCATAGACCAAACCAAAACCTGTCTACTTCCACAGAACTCCATTGCCCCCAGCCCCAAAGCCACCCCATTTGCCCCCGACGAAAACCCTTTTACTCAACCCACCACACGTGTTAAATGAAAAAGCTCAAGTCTTTTTCTCTCCCCATTCACTTCCTATTACTTCTTTGCGTTTAAACCCTACGTCAACAACAAACCCTTCTTGATTTCGCCGAACAAGGCACTGTCTTCCAGCCAGGTCCTTAAATCCGCTCTCTTGTCGCGCTCATTTCCCCGATGACTCTCTGTAGGGTGTCACTGAGCCTGCCCACTCATCGAGGATTTTAGAAATTGGGACTTTTCATCTTTCAAGTTAAGGTCGGCTTAGTTGTGGTTTAAGTTGGACCAGCATTTTTTCGTAATATGCCCCCAAAAAACAACTTATTTTTAATTAAAAATTTAAAATATTTAATTAATATTCAAAATATTTTAAAAATTTTGAAAAATTTAAAATATTTAATCAATCTGAAAAAAAAATTGATGAATTTAATTCAATTATTAAAATAGATGCCACCATTATGGTGACAATATGTTGGATTTCTTTTTCAAAATTTTAAGAAACCAAACAAAAGTCTTATTAATTTATTAGTAAATTTATCTTATGGATGTTTGGCAATTGGCATAATCAAAAGAAATGTGGTTGATGTTGCTTTAATTTTCATTTTTAACTGCAGGAAGTCACTTAAGGCATAGAGTAATTGTGCACTTATTTAAAAGAATTACTGAACATGGAAATACAACAAGAACTGATTGATTGTAAAAACCAATCATATCAATATTAGGATAAAATAAACATGCACAGACAGTAACAGGATAGATAGAAGCAAATCTATTTACCATTTGCAAACATAGCTAGATTAAGATATAAACGAAGAATATAAACATTACTTAGTCATTACAGATCCTCTATAAATGGTATGGTGGCTTGGGGTACTCACAGGACCATAGCCACAAATGGAGAAGTCTTCAAAGTTAGTTGGCTTTCATGGTTGCTCTTTTGCTATCTGCATCTTTGAAGCCTTTTCTCTTTCCATTTTTAGTTTCCAGTAAAACTGCAAAATTAGCGAAACTCTAGGGTGTCTATATCAGATTATCTCTAGCTTGACGGTTGGGTCTCCGATGGATTAAGTTGGAGGTGGACTTGTTGGGGGTGTACCAGCTCCTCGCTTCCTCTACCGCCCGTTCTCAGACACGCCACCCTCTCGTCATGGATATCCTGGAGCTTTTCAATTGTAACTAGACTGTTGTTCATCAGCACGTGTACCGAGAGAGCAACAGAAGCGCGGACTGGCTCGCCACTCAGGCCAAGCAATCCGACATTGGAGTCACTTTTCTTGATTCTCCATCCAACGGGTGCCTTACCATCTTCTCGGAGGATCTGTCGGAGATTTGTCTCCCTAGACTAGTTTTGTAACCGGTGTTATCTTTTTTCCTTTATACAAAAAATAAAACTGCAAAATTACATTATTTCTTGCCCTTGTCTTAGGCTTGGTCAAGTTGGCTCAGGCATAGAAAGTTGCTCAATGATCATATATTCTACAGTATTTGTACCCTCTTTTAATCAGGACTTGGAGCTTAAATTCTCCAGTAGACCATGAAGAGGAAAAAGGAGAACAATGGAATAAAGAAACGAAAAAAGATTTGTTTATCAATTCAATACATAAAGCGCAGTATGCAATTTTACAAAGGATAAATTTAACATTTCAAACAGGCAACCACAACACCATGTCATCAACTTAAATCTTTTCTTCGAGGAAAAGGCTTGCCCACTCACACCATAATTTCTAAAAGATGTCAATGTGACACAATTTCAAGAAATCTATAACAGTGTCATATCAGTCACATAGTTATACAAGAGCAAGGCGTGGGAAACCAAAATCTGCTGGGGCAAATAGTATTCCCTTCTACGCAAAATTTTGAATGATAGAATGCTGTAAGACGCTCATCAGGCCTTTATGCGGATCACAAATGAACCTGTTAACAGATTTGCATGCACAATAACCGCATAATTCAATTAGAAGTCTTTCTCTAAATGTTAAAAATAATAATGAAAACGCAGCAAAATAGCACCTAAAACACCTCAGGGAGTTGAAGACAACTATGGAAATAAAAGTGAGCAAGACACCGCCAAAATTGAATATTTACCCAGCACAGTTTATTCATAGGTCATTAGAAATAATTTCTCTACCAATTAAAGATAAGGCTGCTTAATTTTCAATGTCCTCAAACTCCACGACTCAACAAGGTTTCTACTGGGATGTTGCTGTCTTTGTTGTAGTTTATTCATAAGCCGAAAACCAGAACTAAAAGAGGAAGCATTACTACCATGTAGCAACAGCTAACATGAGTTTTCAATGTTCATTTCTTTAAATTTAGTCAAGTTCTTTAGGCACAATGTACTCTGCCAATGAAATTTGAGTTTCATTGATTTCAATTAATAGAATTAAGTAAGTTGAGAGATTAATTAGAAGAAGAAAAACCATGATAGAAAAAACTAGGCATGTATAAGCAATATCAACAACAACCCAGTAAAAATTTCGCTGAAACGTAGGGTCTAGAGAGACCTAATAGTATGCAGTCTTATCCCTAATTATTAGAAAAGGTTGTTTCTGAAGCATGGATTAGCAATACCATTAAATGATAATCAAATGCAAACAAGAAGAAAATATTTTTAAATTAACGTAATTCAGGGGTAGTTTTGTTAAGAAAAATGAATAAAAGAATCCACTGTTTCAAGGGAGAACTGATGGAACAAACAAGGGGACAATTTTCGTTAGAAAAAGTAATAGCAGAACCTGGAGATAAACTAAGAAATGCAATCAAACAACAATGAAAGCACATGGACCACTAAAAGGGCCAAGAAACTGGTAACTCACAAGCTGGAAGACTGGAAATGTCAGCAGAAACCGCACAAGAGATTCCCAAATTCGAAAGAGCGCCCCTTATGATTCCACAAGGGAAATATAGATACATGCTCATCACTTGGGCAGCCTCGTTTTCGGCCAAAGCAGAAGGGTCTTGAGGTAACCCTCCATTTTCAGTTGGTGGATCAACTGACATTCGTGCAAGCCAACGAAATCGGTTATCTTGCAACACAAAAGTTCCCTAAAACCAAAGACATAAGCAAGCGTGTGATCCCTTCAACAACAATCAACATTCCCAAAAAAATTCAAGTCCTAGCACTTCCCATTTGCCTACCTATCAAAGCAGCAAAATTATGACATAGTAACTAAAGATCCACTTAATAATCAGTATTCCCAGCGGAAATTTCACATTTTCAGAAGATGGATCCCGATGGACCAGAAACTTACCCTATGGTTTGTCTTCAAATTGTCAATCTGCTTCTTGAAAACCTCTGACCAGAAATCCTTGCATATGAACTTTATCGCTTCAAGATGATCACTAAACCGGGGTCGCTCCATTGTATATCTAGAAAAAGATAGAATTTATACTTCAATATACCTTCTTCGAATCAAAAGAATATATAATTCAATCTACCTTCTTCGAATCAAAAATACCCGTCACTTGATATTGGCCACACTTTCTCATTAACCATACAGCAATCTCTCGGGGAAAAAAAAAAAAGATGAGAGTTTTACTTCCATATAACTGATCTACATTGGAAACTATCAAAACCCATCATTTCCTCGTCGTTTCCCACACTTTCCCGTAAAAAGAACATCAATTGGATAAGAAATCAAACAAAAAGAAGAACATTTCAAACCTAAAACTCATGGAATTAAAATCAATCAAGTAAAGGGAATAGGATAAGATGAGGGAGGAAGCACCGTTCGGAAAGCTGGTGGCCGACCTGATAGCCGATAGCTTCGATCCGACGAGCAGCGAGTTCAGGTTTGGTGGCATAAAAGCGATTGCAATACGTCGAAACCATTTCGGTCAGTAGGCTATCAATGCAGCTCTCTGACACTTCTCTCCCCATCGTCTCTCTGTCTCGAGAATCAAACTGTTCAATTTCTCCTTTTAATTTGTTTTTCTAAAGGCCTTCAAGTACAGATTATGAAGTGGCACAGATTAGGAGATCCCAGATGATGGTTACCGCCGCCGGATGGACCATCTAATTAGGGGACGTGATCATCTTTCTCTTCCGTTATATTATGTAGTGCTCTATTTTATCTAGTCATATAAATATATAATTTTGAGATAAAGTGAAGTAGGTTCGTACAAAATAGAAAAATAGAGGATTTGAGAAAAATATCGTACTGAAAATTAAAAAAAAAAGATATTTTTTTGTAAAATTTTAAAAAAATTTAAACTCTCTCCTTTCCTCCTTCCTCTCCTTTTTTTCTTTTGTTTAAGTTTTTAATTAATTATTTTATTTATTTCAATTTTTATAATTATTATAAATTTTTAGCTTTTGTTTTTAAAATAAAAAAATATTTTTATTACTAATAATAATTTTAAATTAAATAAAATTTAAAAATATATTATTTTTATTTAAATGTATATAATATTTATTAATAAAGTATTAATAAATGTTTTATTTTTAAAATAAATAATTTAAAAATTATTATTTGCAAACTAATATTTATTTTATATATTTTATAATTAAATCAAAATTTATTTAAATTTTATATATTTAAATAAAATTATTAAAAATTATTAAATTAACTTTATATGTTAAATTAAAATTGTGATTATTATTTATTATTATAATTTTTGGAGACATAGTTAAAAATATATAGTACAACTGTACAATATAACAATGGACTATTTTATAATTTAAAAAAAATTAAGAATTATTTTATAAATTTAAAAAATTATCCAAAATGATATCCGATACTAACCGATATTAATATAATACCATACTAAAATTTAATCTAATACTAAATCTGCTATAATATTCGTAACATTGGACATCTTACTTCTTCTGTTTTTGGTCTCTTAGGAGATGTTCATTGAGTTGAGACCGGTGACTAATCTCCTTTTATTGTACTGATACATCCCTTTTGGGAGCTACAATTAGCTCAGGAGTTTGTCACATTCTAAAAAACAGAGATTAAATTCAGAATTTTTTAATTAAGCGACAAAAGTATGCGCCACCTTCACCAATCCATTTGACCAACCCACCGGGTTATTGGACATCTCTTGTTCGTAACCTCACTTACCTCGACATGAACAGAGCACCTGTTTTAGTAAGCCTGTGCTACTCTACTCTCATTAAATGGAACAGAGTAGTGAAGAGGTGATTTGATCTCACTCGATAGTACTTATGATCTTGACAATCCTTTTGAAAACATATCATATTATTGTGCTCGTTTCAATATGTAACTGTTTTAATTATGATACTTTTGTCATATTTTATTAAATTTTATTTACATATTTTTATAAAATTTATATAAATATATAAATAAAATTTAAATATAAATATATTAATAAAATTTAATAAAACAAAATTGTAACAGAATAATTAAAACATAAAATTTGACGTGTATAATATTGCTTGCGTATCTTCTTCTTCATATATCACTTATCTCGACATGTCTATATGATTTTGACAATCCTTTTGTAAATTGTCATATTAATGTACCTGCTTTCCTAGCAACAATAGATGTGGCTATCAATAACCTAACGTTGCCTCGTAAACCTAGCATTACTAGGAATCAAGTCATGGTTGTGCATCAGTTTTGATATGTACATATATATATATACATATAATATCCTGAATTAACAAAACTAATAAAGCAATTGGCCTTCACCGTTTAAATAAACTTGCCTCGTTACACTTTGACTCACTAATCTATTCTATCCCTTTATTTTGTAACAACCCTGATTTACTTTATCTTAACCATATATTTATATAGATCCATGCAAATATATAGTTTTGATGAAATAGAGCAGGGTTACTATAAAATAGAGGGGACAAAATAGATTAGCGAGTCTCATATAAATATATGATTAAGATAAAATAAAGTAGGGTTAGTATAGAATAGAAGGGACAGAGGATCACGTCCTCCATTATTTGACCAGTATTTTAAATATCGATTGGTATTATTCAAAATTAACCGGTACTGACCGATATTTAAATCCTATACAATCGACCCTTTGTTTCATACCAACTTTGATCCGATAAGATATGTATTCAAAGATTGTTTCGTAACTAAAGATTGTTCATTCAAAGTTAAGAAAAAAAAAAAGTAGAGATTTTTTCTATGGTATTGATTTTAACAAAGAAGAAAGGGTGAAGAATATCTTTTAGAAAAGTGCAGGAGGCAAGCAACTTATATTAAATTTGGTATTATAGTTAAACTTGATAGTACAAATCTTATCAACAGATATCAATATCATGTTGGTCTTTTTATCAAGGTTAATTATTATACACAATCAATTTTCTTGGTTGTGTTCTATTGAAATTAGGGATGGCAATTTTGATATGGGGAATAACATCATTTTAGCCTTTTTTTAAAAAATAAATTTAATACTTACTTTATGAATATTTACTTTGATGATTATAGCACTTTAATACAACCGTTTGAATAAGATGAAAAGGTACTAAAACAGAAGATTAAGAAGAAGATGAAATTTGATTACTTATAGATGGAGAGTAAGGTGATCTTCATTATGCATTTTGATATTGAAAGGAATTTTAAAAAGCATACGGTAACATCTCATGTATTCTCTCATAATACGAACTATCAATTTTCATGAGTAGTGGGACCAAAATGTAGAAAATGGGGGTAGCAAGTTGTGTTAAGAGTTAAATTGGAAAAATATTTTTATTTAAATATTTTAGAAACTAATTATTATATTTAAAATATTTTATTTTTATATTAATTTTAATAAATAAAATTATTAGATAATATTTTAATTTTAATCGTAAGAGATTATATTGTAATTTAAAATAATATTTAAGTGTTACTGATGATTAGAACTTGTTGGCATATTCGAACTTGTTTATCGTGTGAACTTGGTTATTACATAAAACTTGAATCAAATAATCAAATTCTAGTTTTAGTCTTGTAGATCGATTAATAAAATAGCAGACATAAGACATAACACTAACGAGAACAAATCGTCTGTATCGATTTCTCAGTTCCAAAACTGTTCCCAAGAACCTCATCCATGGATGTTATTGTTTGGCACTAGATTGGAACTGGACAAACGGTACAAACGGTTTTCTTCCAATAAGCCAAACTCTGCCCTCAGATTCTTTGGTCCAGGTACTCTGTACCTAGCCAGTATAAGAGGATTTGAGCCATCCATTGAAGTAGAATGGATGGCTCAGATCCTCTGACACTGGCTAGGTACAGAGTACCTGAGCCAGAGGATCTGATCTCAAACTAGAGAAGCCTGGGCTCGTAGCTTATTGATTGGTCTATCAAAAATGGTAAATATAAAATTAAAACTTGCCTAAGAAGTTTCATCCGTCATTTGCTTGCTGCTGCATATTTGAGCACTACAAAAGTTAAAGTCATAAAGTATCCATACTGTATGGTTGATGGGACAACTTCAGTTCAATTATAGTCTCTCTCGCTCAACATAACCAATGAAGCAAGAATAGGTCATTGTACAGTTTGATGTTATCATATTAACATTAGAAAAAGAGTGAATAAAAGCTACAGATATATGGGAGAATCAATTTGGTTTTATACCAAATAAAGGGACTTATATATTATTTTTATTGAATTAAAGGATATTTATGACAGAATACTTAGAGAAATAATATGGAAGCGTTTAGAAATTAAGAAATTTCCTATAATATAAAGTAAGAATAACATAGAGAGATACAAAGTATTTTTCTATCAATATTAGACAGCATTAAGAGTCTTCATTTAGTTCTTTTCTATTTTTATTAGTTATGAATGAACTCACCAAGAATATTCAAAAGGATATGCCTTCTTGTATAATGTTTGTCGAAGTTTTTTTTTAGTGGATGAAATAAAAAGATAGTATTCATGTCAAAATAAAATTTTGGGAAGATAAGCTAGATCTAAAGAATTTTAAATTGAGTAGAACTAAGATTGAATACCTATAGCATAACTTTTCAAGTCACCTTGTTGCATCTAATGTGTAAATAAAGATTGATTCATAAGTTATATCATAAAAATATTATTTTGATTACTTTGGATCCATCTTACAAAGTAATGACAAGATACATAATGACATAGCTCATCGTATCAAGTTATGATGACTTAAATAGAGGGACATATCAAGAGTTTTATGTAATACAAGAAGAGATTATCATCATCACCATACCCTGAAGTTATGCGGTGAAGCAGGGTTTGGGTGAGTCTGATAGTACGCAGGCTTATCCCTACATGTAAATGTGACAGGATAATAGTGATGCAGGTTAAAAGAGTAAATACATAAAAACTGGCAATATATATATATATATATACCTGATGATGAATATAATCTGATATTACCTTACACCCCTGCAAAGACTGGTTTTTCTTGTTGCTAATTGCACTATAAGTCTTTACTGAGCGGCCCTGAGAATACGACAATCTTACAGTTTTATACATCCATTGCGGGAATCGTTCCCCTACACCTGAGAAAAAAAAGGGTTGGACTTCCTATGCGGTAAGGATGAGGCGCAAGAGCTCTAAGGTGTGTCGTTTACCCTTATCCTATCATGCCAAACTTTCCTAATTCTAGCCATTGTCTCAGTAAGGGCAAACTATGACATATCTTTCTTGATCACCTCCATCCAGTTCTTGTAAGACCTCCCTTTTCTCCTCTTGTAGTCACTAAGGTTTATTTTCTCATAGCGTCGTATTGGAGCATCAGAGGGCAACTTGCTCACGTGCTTAAACTACCTAAGCCTTTTCTCTCTCAACTTGTCAGCAATACTAGTCACCTGTAGCTTGTCTCTCACTACCCTATTCTTTACCCTATCTCTTTTGGTAATTTCACAGATCCACCTAAGCATACGCATTTCTGCTACTAACAACTATCGCGCATGTCTATGTTTAGTAGGCCAACACTCTACATCATATAACATGGTTGACCAAATCACCATTCTATAGAACTTCCTTTTTAATTTTATAGGGACTTTTTTATCACATAAAACACCTGATGTATTCCGCCATTTGACCCATTCAGATCTAATATGATGTATTATATCGTTATCGATTCTACAATCTCTCTGAACGATAGATTCGAGGTATTTAAAACTCGATTTTTGAAAGTGCGGTATCATTAATCGAAAACAAAAAACTTTGTGGTGGTGTTCCTGAACTTTTTATGCCAAAATGTCCCACCAAAACAATAAGAAAATCTGTTTCTTTCAAACTATCAATCATCATTCCTTGTCTCGTTGTAAGTCCCTTCTTGATATTTATCATCTTAGCTTGTTTATGGAGTAGAAAGAAGTCATCTTTTGGAACTACATTTGTTGGAAAATTGCTAAATATTTCTTATAAAGATCTCCGTTAAGCAACCGGTGGATTCTCTGAAAGCAACTTAATAGGATTTGGTAGTTTCGGCACTATGTATAGGGGGTTTCTAGATCAGCTACAAAGAGAGGTAGCTCTTAAAGTCCTCAACCTTCAAAACATAGGAGCTTCACAGACCTTTCTTGCTGAATGTAAAACTTTAGGGAATATTCGACACCAGAATCTTGTGAATATCTTAACATATTGCTCTAGCTTAGATTACAAGGACAATGAATTTATGGCTTTAATCTACTAGTTCATGGAAAAATGGGAGTTTGGAAAATTGGTTGCGTTCAGATCCTGATAAAAGAGGCACAATGAAAACTTTTGACCTTCTTCAAAGGCTAAACATTGCAATTGATGTATCATCTGCCCTACATTATCTCCACGACGAATGTGAAAGTTCAATAATTCATCGTGATTTAAAGCCTAGCAACGTTCTTCTGGACAGTGACATGATTGCTCACATAAACAATTTTGATGTGGCAAAGATCATCTCAACCAGCAATGTAGCACCCCACTCTCGTAAGACCCGAACCTGACATCGATGGTGATATCTGAGCTCGTGCCCCGCAAGGGTGGCATGCTAAAGCACTCAATCTTTCAAAAGTCCACATAATTTTTTTTTGAAAATCGATAACACAAAATATTGAAATCGATACTCAATTTGGGACCACATTCATTCATAAGCATTTTCAATTAACGCAAAAACATCGATAAAAATTTCAATAGCCATTAAGGCCCTTTCACAGTTACAAAATACATAAGTCATTTCGGAATACCAATTTATACAAAAGGTTGCGGAGAATGCAATTGATCAATACAAAAATGGGAAAAATACAATGTAGACGCGAACTGATCCCAACCTCTATCCTTCACTTGAATGTTATACGTATACTCCAGTTGGCCTAACGGGGTATTATTCTTATCCTAAAAAATAGTTGCAATTTTTTGGTGAGTTTTGCGAACTCAATGAAAGACCATTATCGATGACTCACCCAATCACATAAACCATAATTCACATAACACATACATCACACATTTCACATTATTTCACACTTCATATTCACTTTAACACTTCGTATTCATTACACTTAATCATTCATATTATGCATATGCAATGCACATGAGACTCACTTTC
>JANSVB020000061.1:2639929-2651483 GCA_025504935.2 Erythroxylum haughtii
AGAGAAGTGTCATGATAAATGCAGGAAGATAGCTCCTAAAAGAGTTGTTGGATTGTTTCCATTCTGGAAGATTCCCATGCAACAATTCAATTTTAAGAATTAGATCTATAGAGATAGATTTTGAAGTTGTTTACCTATTATAGTCCAAGTATATAGATAATGTACTAAATTTGTTTAATATTTAAGATATCTCGTAATTGTAAAGTATTTAAGATTATCTATTATTCTATGCATGAGTTGATATATGAGTTCAAGGTTATAAAGATATTAACCTCATAATTAAATCCTAATTAAGGTATATTTTCCTTGAAATAATATTATTTTGAGATTGAAAATGTTCCAACATTGCATAAATTGCTAACAAAGCCAAAATACAATTTTCATTTGGTAAAAAATTACTATTTGGATTAGAAGTTCTTTTATGAACTCTATTAGAGTCGTTTGATATACGAAAGAAGTTAAAATTTCAACAAACATTCAAATATATATTTAGAGAGTTTCTCTTAATTATGATAACAATTAAAATGAAACTTACTAAAATTCTCTTACTAAATCATTTTATCAGCAGTAGCATAATTGTCATTCGATGATATGATGTAAAATATTTAAATAATAGAAGAAACACTTTTGGTCATAACAACTCTTGTAAAATTCTTTCAGCATGTTTAATGTGTCGATATCGAATCAATTGCTGTAACTAATCTCTTTTTTATTTTGTAGCCTACGGGGTGTTTTAAGAAAGTCTCAACTCATGAGAAGGCGTCTTTAAGTCATCCGTTCTTAGACTAACCTCCACTCGCACCAGGTCAGTCCGTAAAAAATAAAGTGATGGCTAAATAGATTTTTCTATTCCCAGGATTCGAACTCAAGACTTCTGATTAATGGATGAGAGTGTTGAACCACTCATACTAACCTATAACTAATACGAAGCATGATAAGGTGAATAAGATATTCACTATTAATATCCTCTTACATAATTTAGTTTTATGGTATCAGTAGAAATGCTCATCTTGCCATCGGATGAAGATGAGATCTACTGACACGGAAATGAGTGAGTGTTTAACCCCCTTGTAATTTGTATTCCCAAATCCCCGATCTTGAAAGTAGCACACTTAAATAATTGGTCTATTGTTAATTGTCATGTTTAGCAAAAAAAGTAATAAATGTGTGGACTGACTTATTATACATGCAATATATTCAAATATTGGTATTACCTTTTTTGCTAATACATTTATACGGTGCCAACATATCCTTTTAGAGAATCTGCCGGGACCTACTTCTTTAGACTAGTTTTGTTGTTGTATTTTCTCTGTTTTGTTTTTAAAGTAGCACATCTAAAAGCAGAGGCTAGAGGGGCCTAGCCTCGTAGCCCAACAAAATTAAAACTTCCCTCCGAAGTTTCATCTCTCATTAGCTTGCCGCTGCACATTTGACCACCACCAAAATTAAAGTCATAAAGTGTTTGAATTATATGGTTGAGAAGACAACCTCACATCAGTTCAATTGTAGTCTCACTCTCACTACCTCTCTAGAAGACACTCAACATCGAGAAAAATAAGAAAATAAAAAAGAAAACAAGAAGCAAGAACAAAAGCAAGGAACTTGGAGGACGTCTGTCTTACAGGTACTGCTAATGCTTGATTGGTATCTTATAGTTATACCTTCCTTTGGTGTGATTTATAGTTCAAGTTTCCACCTTTAAACGTGTCATAATAACAAGAAGAAAGAAGAAGGGGTTTAGGAGGTAAACCAGAAGTTCATTGCTAACTCAATTTAGATAGCTGCACATGGGCAGAGCACATCTTACGGTCCCAGTCTCACTAACCAATCTCTGATATTATCCAATTATCATTTAAGAAAAAAGAAGAGTGAATCAGCTTTATTCGCAACATATGTTAAGTATAATTGGATGTTGATATTTGTGAATGAACGGTTAACAATGGAACGATCAAAGGTCCGACACAACAACAGTGTTGCTCTGTTGCTGCACAGCCTTGTTTGTGAAAGAAAAATCTTATTTTACAATCTTATTCTCTACCCACTTTCTGCAGATTGGCATAGAGGAGGTTAGTTTGTTTTTCTGTGCCAGTTTCTCCAAGTTTCTTAGTTATATTCTGTAGTGTGTGTGCTTCTTCAAAGATTTCATTTTTATTTGGTTTCATTTACAGTTTTCTAAAATAGAAAAGAAGAAGGTTTGATTTTCCAAATGGAGAAGGTAATGGATGAATTAAGAGAAGGTAAAACAAAACGGGAAAGCTTGTGCAAGTTGTTTGATCAAGCACATTCACAAGCGTCTTCTATCGTAGCTTTCGCTCTTCAATGGAAAGATGTAAGCTCAAAGTTGGTGTCGGCACAGGAGGCTTCTTTTTTAGAACAAGCTCGAGAACTTTCCTTGCAAGAGAAGAAACTGGTGGAAGCTGAGAAAGAGATTGAGGAACGTAAGAAGGAGGCCGAGAGTAAGTTGGACAGGGATGAGAAATATTTTGATGAGATAGGTTTGCTTAGAAACCAGTGCGACTTGGAGCTTAGTTTGGCTCAAAAAGATGTTGAGAAATGCAATGCGAAGCTTAGTTTTCAAAGAGAGCAATTGGGCTTGGGGCAAAAAATGCTTGACGACTGCAATGATGAGCTTGATGTCAAAATCATAGAATTGAGTGTGCTTCGAGAATTCAGCCATGAATGTGCTATGGAGCTTGAGTTAAAGAAAATGGAAATGGATACTGAGAGAAGCAAAGTTGAAGAGTGTCGGAAGGAGCACTATGCGAAAGAAGAGAAGTTGAATTCGGTGCAGAAATCACTTCAGGAATGCTCCAAGGAACTCGAGTTTACGAAGAAAGAAGCAGAGAGGGTAATGAATTTAGTTAAAGATTCTCAAAGTGAGCTTGAGAGCAAAGAGAAGGAGTTGTATGAGGTGAAAAATTTGATTGAAATATATGAAAATAAGTTGGAGTTGAAGTACAATGAATTGGAAATGTTGCAAAAAAAGATCCAGGACTCTTGTACTGAACTTGCAGTGAAAGGGATGGAACTGGATGTAATTCAAAATGAAGTTGATTTGAAAAAGATGGAACTATGTGAGGCTCGGGAATTGAATGAGGAGCAGATGCAAGTATTTGATCTGAAAAAAAAGGAACTGGCCAAAATGGATAAATTGATAAATGAGAGATCAAACTGTCTTGATTCCATAGAGATGCGGCTCAATTCTAACAAATTGTTAATAGAAGAATACGACGAAGAACTTGAAGTTAAAGAGAAACGGCATAATATGATGACGAAGTCTATAGATCAATGCTGTGAACAGCTGAAATTGAAAGAGACAGAGTTAGAGCGGCTTAACAAATCTATTGAAGATCATTCAGGAGAACTTCATTCACTGAAGAAGAAGTTGGATTTGGTCCAAAAGCAGAGAATGAAGTGTGATAAAGAACTTGAGTCAAAAGAAACGATGCTCAATGAAATGAAGGAAACGTTGAAATCATATAGATGTGATATTGAGATGAAAGAGAGGGAGTTCAATGTTATTAGATCATCCAATGAAGAGCTAAAGTTGAAGGAGGATCAATTGAAGTCAGTCGAGGTATCTATTGAAGAATGTAGTAGAGAGCTGAATACAATGAGAGAAGAAAAAGCTTCTGTTCAAGAATCAATTATGAGATGTTCCCAGGAACTTACCTCTAACAAGAAAAATCTTGACATGGCGAGAAAAAATCTGAAAGAATTCTTATACTTCGTTGAATGCAAAAGGACACAACTAGATTCAATTCTAATTACATTCCAAAAGTTGGAAAAGAAGCTTGAAGACACGGAAAAACATTTTGATTCTCTCAACAAAATGTTACAAGAACGTCTGGAAAACTTGGAGATGAAAGAGAGACAGTTGGAAGAACATGTCAAGGTGTCTGAATCAAAAGAGCAGCAGATTGATTCAACAAGAGAATTAGTGGAGGAGCGCTGCAAGGAATTGGAGAAGAAGCTCCAGGAGAATTTTTCAGGTTAATTATTCAGACGAGTACAAACTGAAAATGATAGGATGAATTAAATTTATATAACCCTATTGTTTATCAGATACGTTTAGGTACAATATTGCCACCCGTTTGCTATGGCCCGCTAGTATTCCTAGATCATTTATTATATGACTATGGAAGGGCTTATTCATTAAAATTCTGTGAAATCTGCATATACTACACTTCCAATGTACCATCGAATTCTCCTTCTCTAAAGGCATTCATATCTAACTTTATTCAGGAAGCATCTTTTCATCGCAAGTAAGAATTGGGCAGATGGAACATCAACAACTAAGCAATCCAGTCTCTGAATTGTCAAGAAAAGTTCAAGCTAGTGCTGCCACTGACATGAGTTCAGAATTTCTCCAAAATGAGTGCATTGATGATCATGAGTTGGCGCCAAATGAAATTTTGGCTGCTCTTCATGTGTCACCAGATCCAGCAAAGTTGGTATTGACTACGCTGCAAGCATCATTTTCCTATCACCGGGAGAACAATACTACAGGGTTTAATTCAAGTCTTATGAGGAACATTGTGCTTTTGTTGGAGCAGTTAATGATGGTGTCACCAAACTTAAATCCTCAGGTGAAAGAAGCAGCGACTAACCTGGCAATGTATTGGAAGGACAAATCAAGATTGGATACCAATAACTCTTCGGAGGTTTTAGCCTTCTTGCTATTTCTAGGAACATATCAGTTGGTGCATCTTTTTAAAATGGATGAGATAATAAGACTTGCTGGAATCATTCTTCAGCACAATCAAGCTCCTGAATTATGCATGGCCCTTGGCTTCAGAGATCAGATCCCTCGTGAGTTTCCCGACAATTCGTTATGGAACTCTATCTTTGTAGGAGTAACGAGTAAAGTTTTCTTAAATTCAACGAAATAGGTTTCACATGCTTTTATTTCTGGTCATATTTCATTATCATTTCTTAGTAACTTTTTCTTTTGCACCATGTAAATACGTACATTCATCTAAATATTCAATTTTTTGCAAGTAATATCAAGAAGTTTTTTTAGTATGGAAGTTTTAAATTGCCAATTTGCAACTCACCATTGTACTGAAGGTTGCAGGAGGTTACTCATGATTTAACATTTACAGATTTCATTCAACATCTTTATCGAGGGAAGCAATTTGTAGCAGCTGCTAGATTTAGTTGTGTATTTGGGCTCCTTGAAGAGTTTCCTCCAGAAAATATCTTGAATGCTTTCCTTAATAATGTAAGAGCAGATGCCTGGGATTCCATCTCTTTGAAGAGTTCAAAGGAAGCACAGGCAAGTCCTATCTATTCATTTATCGTGTGGATCCAAATCTCTACGCGATCCTCCCCTGCTTTATGATGGCCATCATGACCTAATTTACAATTTTTTCGGACTCTGTTGCAGCATCAAGCCGCAGAGAAAGAATTAACTGCTTTAAGAGCTATACTGGAATGCATAATTGATTACGAGCTTCAAACAAGATTTGTGACAGACAACATTTTAAGTCGCATTGCTAAGTTGGAAAAGCTGAAGATGGGCAGGATACAGTCCATTCCATACCCTGACCCCATTATCCGATCACAGATACAAGGTGAAAAGTACTGTGCTGCCGGCAGTTCTGCCCCCGAGCATCAGCATATTCCTGGAAATATTATGGGTCCAGAAAGCTACGTCGGAAACCTCAGAGCAATGCAGGATAAAAGCAAACGTCCTAGGATAGACATGTCTAGTGTTGCGACCTATCCACTGCAATTCATGTATCCTCCCAATCCTTCTGTTCCTCCGTTTCCGTTTGTCAACAAGGTGTTGCAGCTCGACGGAGGCACATTTCTTAGGTAAAACACCAAAATTTGGTGCCTCAGAATAACTGCACGCCAGACCCGTTGTGCTGAAAGTTGATGCATGTTCTTCCCTGGAGCACTGCCTACCTTTTGTATTGTGACCTGCTCGTAGTAAACCAGCTTTTGCTTTTGACTCCAGGTTCTGCTGACCTTTATCGTTAAGTGTTCTCTTGGATGACCAACTTCATAGTGCAAGAACCGGAACTAGCAGTTATGACACAGTAAGGAATCCACACTAATGCTTTAGGAAAAAAGTCTTGCATGTATTGCACATAATAGATATGTCAAATATTGCAAGTGCAATGTCAAATTCTACTCTGATGCCAATTACGTAATCCATGAATGAAACAGTAACTTTTCCATGCTAGAGGTAGTTGGTAAAGCTTGGATGTATTTCCAAAGGCCCGATTCAGTATTTTACAAGAGAGAGATCGAAACAGATTGAAGAAAAGATGGCTTGAGCTTAATCATTATCTTAGTCCTAGTATAGATACATGTATCAACAAGGATTATAATAATAATGTTCGTAATATCACTCTATTTCAAGTTGGCTTCAGATGTTCTACGTACCAAATTTTGTTACAAATATGTTTCACTCAAGCGCCCATTAAAGATTTGATATATATGTCAACTAATTGATCATCCGAACTAATAATGTATAGATGTGACAATTTCTTTTTTCAAAAGTCATTTAATCTAGAATATCAGAATATGTAATTAGGGGGTACTTGGTTTATGGATTTGGAAATGAATCAACGGGTATGAAATGAATAGAGGTGATTAGTTTTGTATTATAATTATAGGGCATATTTCACTTTGGGGAATCATTCACACCTCTCATATATAAGAGGAATAAGTTTCATTGGGTTTGAATAAGTGCCAGCAACGTGACAAAAGTTGTCATGCCTATGACATATATCTTTTTTAATTAATATAATTAATTAATACTTAATTATAATATAATTAATTAAAATATACTTAATTATAATATAATATAATTAATTAATTACAATATAGTTAATTAATTATATTATTCTCTTTTTTAGCAATTAAGTATAATTAATTAAAATATATTAAAGTTTGATATAAAATAAAAATTTAACACATTTTTATTTATCAATATTTTTAACCAACCAACCACTATCAGCAGTAATGGTAATCATTCCTTTATCTTAACTAACCATCATAATTATGATAATCGTATCTATTCTCATGCCTCACTATATTCACTCTCATTCCTATTCTGATTCCTTGTATAAACTAACCGCCCCCTTAGTTTGCTCTTGACAAACAAAGTTGGATGTTATGTGTAACGTTTCCTGATTATCATCCAATAAATTTATAGGCATCAATAAGATTTCTAATTTTTTAAGGTAAATGTTTCACTAGTATTAACCCTCTAAACTAAATTACTTTTTATAAAAAATATTTTTTTTGTTCTTAGAAGTATACAATATCTTGATGTGGAAAATTTATCTTTAGGCAATCCAACTCAATCAACACCACAGAATACCTTAAAACCTCATAATGTCCATGATTATTTGTCTAAGGACTACCTTAATATAGTGAAGCATACGCATGATTGCATCCCAGTGACAAACTCGAAAAGAATCCACTCACAATACTAATTGCAAAGGAAATACATAAACGAGTCATAATTAGATAGCTGAGTTTTCCAACTAATAGTCTATACGTACTAGGATCAAACTATAATTCACTTTCATATAGAAATAATATAGAAGAAGTAAGTCTATAGCTAAAAATGGACTGAGGATTGAGAATTTTTGGAGTAACATTTATGACTTATTATTCTCTTTTAACTATTTTCTTTTTCTCAAAGGAGTCAGCATTACATTTGACACTACTTTTTTAATAAGAGGCCAAGACTTTCGAAAGAAATGAGCCAAAGCTCTACCTATCAAAGACTGTCATCTTTACATCTTTTATGAAAAGTTTGCATATAATCATAGCTTCCTCATGTAAGAAGTGGTTTGAAGTGAAGGATTTGAAGATATGCACGTAAGAGGAACAATTTGAGTAAGAGCCAAGGGTACTTTGAAAATATTCAAAAACTTCTTGTATGATCTTGTCTTAAGAGATTGGAGATATTTAACTCAATTTAGAAGGAAAGATTATGCTTAAGTTTTTCTTAGCGTTGATGGGTTTATGAAAAAAATTTGTTTTTTTTATCACCGTTTTTGAGCCATTGAATTCTAGACCTTTATCTTACCAGAAGATTGTGTTATTCATGAACTTTGGAGTAAGTATTTAAAGCTACTTTCTCTTCCATTTTCAAGGAAAGATCACTAGGGTGAGAACAGAGTTCCTTTTGAATTAGGAAAAGCTTATTCCTAGCTTTTGAGACAACTTCTTAAGTGTTGATGAAATGATTTTTGTTTAAAACTTTAAGCTTATTTTTAACCACACTAAGTTTTCTAATACAAATGTAAGTTTCACCTTTAGAAATCAGAGGATAGTCCTTTTATTATAGCTTGTTCAAATCCTAAAACCTCTATCAAGAAGTTGTTGAAACAAAAAAAAAGGATCTTCCTGGGTTAATTAGAGGCCAAGTTTTGAATGTTTAAAAGACTATGGTCAAAGAACAAAGGGTTCTCAGAGGAAGCTTTACTTTCAGAGAACTTTAATAGTCATTCTTCATTCACCAATGCCATAACTAGTTTCTTTCTTATAAGCCAATTTTCATTCTGCTAGCTGATCCAAATGTAATAGTTTCCCTTAAACTTTAGGTCAATGACCTCAATTTCATTGATATGCTCTCTGAATTCTCTATTGAAGTTCCTTAAACAAGGATTTCCCTCAGCTTGAGACATATGTAGATTGCTATTAAAATCACTAAGAATGATCCATGAAGAGTTAATAGAAGGAAGATTATCTTTCAGCCTATTCCTTAAATAACTCATTTGGAAAGCAAAGTTAGAACCATATATAAAAGAGGTTCAAAGTTTGTATGGTCATGAGTTGCAATGAAAGTAAGACGCGTAATTTGAACTGAGGAATATATTAGTGAAACATCAATCTTGTAGGGATCATAATTGATAATTAATCACCTATTATAATGAAACCGATGATTGTTGAGAGTTAACCAATGCTTCTCTAAAAATTTTAGCTTGCTACACTTATTTATCTTAAGTTCAGATTTCAAAACACCTACCAATATAGGTTTCATTTCTAAAGGAAGTCTCTGAGTATTTATTACCTTTTGGGACAGTTGATACCCCTGACATTCTAAGACAAAATAGACATTAAGAAGACACTTGGCTCCTTAAGTAATTAGTGTAATGCTTTCTACCAATTTTCCTTTTATTATAAATCTTGAATTCCTCCATAATTGAGGTATGATCCTTTTGAAAATAAATATAGGGATCACTATGAAAGATCTTTTATAGGTCAGGTGATACTACCAAATTTAGAGAAGTCAAGTCATTATTGTTGATTAAATCATGAGGAATAACTATAGTGTCTTATTATGGAGATTCAACTCTTGAAAGGATGCTCATTTCTACTGATACTTCACTAGTATTGTCTCCAATTCCTCAATAAGGTGAAGGAGGAACAACGACTATGTTTAGATCCTTTACTATTTCATTAAGAAGAGGAGAGATAGTGTTCTGCATATTAAGCTCACTTGCCAGCTCTTTAGTAAGGTCAGTTACTACTAGCTTAGAGAAATTCCCTTTTTTGAACATCCTACTTGTGACCTATTACCCCTTTATTGAATTAAGGAGGGTCTCCATTAGTATGAGACTGTTATAAAGTCCTTAATAAGTGTGTCATTTATTCTAAGACTCATTAAAGGAATTATATCAGGTTAGTTTTGCTTCAAATCTACTACATACAAAGTCTGGCATAACTAATCCTCTTCTTAGAAGCAATAGATTCATCTATACATATTAGTATGTTAATAAAACTAGCAAATTGACTTAAACCCTTTGTGAACCAATACTCCAATGGCACATTATGGATGCTAATCAAAATTGGGGACTTGATTGTGCTCAACACTTTCCAAGTTGAGACTTGGTTTTCAAAACTAAAGGAATAATTCTCCTTGTTAATTTATTCATAATACAGATTTACAATATATAGACTGAAATTACCCTAATTCCAAAAAGTAAGAATGGAAAGATTGAGGTAATTATTCCTAACCTATTACAGCTAATCAGTCAGAAACAAATTAGGAGATTTACAATAATTAGAGCTAATCACATTAAATGCCAATTACTCCACTATAATTCTCTCCAATACTCCCCCTCAAGCTGGTGAATAGATATCAATCATTCCCATCTTGCCAACTAAGAAAACCAAAGCTTGTTCTTGATAAGGCTTTGGTGAGTATGTCAACTTCTTGATGCCTTGTTGGAACATAGGAGAGAGTTACACCCTCTAAATCTATTTCATCTTTGATAAAACTCCTATCAATTCTGACATGTTTGCGAAACCAACTTTTCCATACTATAGATACTACAACATTTAGACAATACCCTTATTCTCAAGGAAAACCTCAAAGCCAAAATTACTATTTACTAGATCAATATCATCCATTGTACTCTATTTCTAAAACCTCAAAGGCATTGAAATTATTTCAGAAATCTCATAATTATACTCCAATTATCATGAAACAACCCTTAGGTTGTAATAACAATCTAAACCCAACTTTCATTCACAAATTGAGATCTTAAAGACTTGAATTCAAACTTTCTTTCTTCACATCAATTGTAGACCTCTTTCTCTAGTTTATAACGAATCAAAAATCACCTCAATTGGAGGTCTATGTCATTAGTTATGACCCAAAAACTAAAATAAATCAGTTCAGAAAATCAGCCTCGCCGCGGCGTAAGGACGCACGTCGTGACGACACGAGGTCGCTCGCCGCGACGTCTAACTGCTCGCCGCGACGTCTAATCACGCTCGTTGCGACGTCTAAACACGCTCGTCGAGACGAGTAATTAACCGCTCGTCGCGACGAGGCCCTCACACAGGTCGCGACGTGAGGGTTCCTGTTCGTCTTCTCCGACCATTTATCACAATTTTTTTCTCTCTAAAAACAACCATAACTTAAACTCAACTACCCCAATCTTTCACATTAAACACCATAAATGCTTTTAACTACTAAATAAACAACATATAATTAAATTCCTTACCTACTCAAGCTTCCAACTCTTCAAAACTCCAAAAACTTCTCTAACTCACCAACAACTACGGCCCTCTCTCTAAACCTCACAAATCTTCATCATCACTAGGGTTTGAGGTTGGCTTTACACAAGGAAAAAGAAGCAAGCAAGAGGAAACAAGAGGAAAATGAGCAAGGAGGAGATCACGAAGAAGAGAAGAGAAGAAGAAAAACAATTTTTCTTTCAAACCAAAGGAAGCATCGTGGAAGACAAAACCAATAGGGTTTTAAATCAAATATAAGAAGTTTAGGGCTTGTTTGGCAATTCACTTGCCACTAGACCAGTCCATAAAGCCTAAATCCGATTTCTTATTCTAATTTCTCCCAATTTCCAATGGCTCAAATCAATAAATCCTAACATCATGACTCTAATTTTTCAGTGTCATTGGCCAGTCAATTTCGGAACCGAAAATTCAATTTATCAGTCATTAGGTCATTTTTCCGGTCCGGGCACATTACTCCAAAAATTCCAGAAAAATCTCTAAGAGTCACTAACAACTGAGAATCACTCCTAGAATATTTCCAATTCAGATTTTCAAA
>JANSVB020000061.1:2700906-2713060 GCA_025504935.2 Erythroxylum haughtii
TAATTAGTTACAATATAAGTAATTAAAATATAATTATTCATTAATTAAAATATTGTAATTAATTAATTAATTACAATATACTTAATTAAAATATTATTAACAATTAATTAAAATATAATTCATTAATTAATTAAAAGATTGTAATTAATTAATTAAAATAATAAATTACAATATAATTAATTAAATTTTTATTATTATTAATTATAATATAATTAATTAATTAGCTACAATATAATTTATTAAAATTAATTACAATATTTTAATTAATCAACATATTGTAATTAATTAATTCCATTATAATTAATTAATTAATTAAAATATAATAAATTTTTATTTCTCAATATTTTTCACAAACCAACTACTATCAATAGTAATGATAATCATTTATTTTTCTTAACCAACCATCATAATTATAATGATAATATTCATTCTCATTCCTCACTATATTCATTCTCATTCCTATTATCATTCCCCTAAGCTAACCAACCGCCCCCTAACACAATGATGAACAAGTTAGTGGCCTAGGTGATGAACAAGTTAGTGACTAGGGTGATGAAGAAGTTGGTGACCATGTTGATGAACATATACAAGTTGATTTTCAAGTAGAAATTCTTAGGGGGCGCTTGGTTCAAAATTGATTTAATTGATTCTGGTAGTTTTATTTGTAATGATAAATACCTAAATGGAGAGGAGCTAAGTGAAGCATTGGGAAGATCAAGTACTTAGACATAATCTAACTAGTGTGGTAACACGTTGGAGATCGGACATAGAGCTCAAAAATGTAAAACAATTCGAAGACAATGTTATGGATTGTGTGGTGCAAATAAGATATGATAGTAGGTTGAAAAAGAATGAAAGCAATAAGATATAATTATTAAGAAACCTAGTATCTCTACAATAAAAACTGTTATATAGTGTTGAAAGAAGTTGAACATATTTTTTAACTTATGCATGTGTAGAGTAGCGAAGAGGAGATCTAGAAAATAGAGGGTAATAAATTTTATTATTAAAAAATTTCAAGGTATATGGATATGATTTGAAGATTAATAATTCTAGTTTAACAATGAAGCTATAACTAACAAGGAATTAGGAGACTTCTTTTTTATAGGTAATAGAAATCACATTTCATTCTTCTGTAATACAAAATTCATATCATTCTTCATTATCTTTTATTATAGTTCAAAGGTTATACATTTACTTTGATGTCATGAAAAAAGATTGGATGCATTTGAGACTTATTTTTGGGGTAAATGATTACTTTTTAAAAAATAGAGGTATAAGGCCAACACTAAGTACGGTAAAAAGGGATGGAGATGGAGGGATGTATTAATTAACATGGGCTATCGTGAAGGTAGAAAATATTGATTCATAAGAGTTTATTCATGAATTTACCAATATTTAGTTTGGAATTGGATGATGGTGAAGAACTTATAATCATATCTGATATCAAAATGGTAACTTAATCTTCATATATTTATAATTAATCTTTATTATTTTTTAAAAAGATCAATTTTTAAGGGATTAATTAGATCTGTAGAAGAGACTTTATCAAATATAACTACTAAACGTGTGCTAGACATATCAACCACATTTTGCATAGAAATTGGAAGGGAAATGACTTACAAAAAGGATTTTCAGAATTTCTCATAGTTAACTTATGTAGAAAGTTCCAATGAGCAACTCAAGAGGCTTGACAAAATAGAACTTAGATGCACTTCTACCTTACTTGAATATCTTAAGAAGAAGTGGACGAATTGTTACTAATCATTTGAATTAAAGTGCTAGATAGTTGACAACAGCATGAGCAAAAATTTTAATGGGTAGATCTTACTGACCATAAATAGGTTAGTAGTTAGCATGCTTGAAATAATTAGAATCATGGTGATAAGAGATATATACATAGGAGATAATTTGTATATAGATGTAAGACAAACATTGCACCCACTATTGTGAGGAGTTCGAAAAGAACAAAAAGGATTCAATGTAGAAGAGAATAGTTAGGAATGAAGATATGGTATATAAAGTTGTACAGAGTAATAATAAACATATTGTGAAGATTAGTAAATAATAAACATGTAGTTGTCAGGTATAAGATTTATATGGTACCCTTGTAAACATATTCTAAGGTCAATCTATCATTTTAAACAAAGGGTTGAGAAATTTGTAGATGTTTGTTATAAAAAGGTGCTGAACCAGGGGAGATTCTAATTAAAGTTTTGATGGTAACAAAATATATAAACTATTAATGCATTTATTATTTTGATGAAAAGAAATATTATAAACAAAATGAATCCATAAACTCAAGAAAATAGTGTATGAAGTTGAAAAAGAGAAGTTAAAGTTTGCAACCAACAAAATGAAGATCAAAATAAGAAAAAAAATTACAAATTACAATTTTGTATTATTATTTGTAATCGCATTTTGTTACTTTGATGATCCAAAAGGCTCTCCATACATAAACATTTAATTATACATCATTGCACGAGAGTTTTTATTCATTAAAAGGCGTTGAAGCTTTTGGTTTTTATAAAAGCCTTTTGGTCTTTAGAACAAGCTTTAGGGAACATTTTCGAAAGTGTTTAATTTATATTTTGCATTAATCAATTTGAGTTTGAGCACTTGAAAGTGTTTAAATCATAATTGTTGGTTAATTGGTCAACCTATATAAGTTAGTGGTCAACCAATATAGGTTAAAGTTGTTAAAATTGATGTACTAAGAGTTTGTAGCAACATTAATTAATGTATTGGTTAACCAATATGTCATATTATTCAAGTAATATATGTATTGGTTTTCCAATATTCCTACGACTAGGGAATCTAGTATTACAAAAGTATTGGTCGACCAGTGCACTATATATAGTCATTGTAATAGCTACTTCTTGGCTCAAATGGCTATTTAAGTTTCCAAACACTATAAATACGTATTTTCTCATTAGTTTTAGCATTAAGAAGGTTTTGGATCTTGTATACACACATTTCAAAAGAATTTTTCAAATATTTGAGCATCATTGACTCATATTTATCTGAGTGGTCATTTTGGAGTTATCAAGTCAATAAGATATTGTTTAGTTATAATCTTTTGCTAGAGTGCCAAATATTGTGTTTGGGAGTGTTCCAAGTGGTATTAAAGTTCTTATTCACCTCATGAGAATATTGTAAGAAGGGTTCCTCTTTACTGTGAAAGATTATAAAGATGTTATTCTTCACCTTAAAAGAAGAATTATAATATAATTATAAAAAGAGTCTTAGGAGTGAATATAAGAAAGGGTTGCTTGTCGAACCACTATATATTGATTTTTCATTCTCTCTTTCCTACCTCTTTAAATTATTTTCAATTATTTAATTGATTTATATTAACCAGATTCCTCGTTCTGATTTACATTGCTTGTTGTTAATTGAGTATATTAGATAGGAAAGTTGTTAAATTTTTAAACACCAAATTCGCCTTCCTTGTAAATGCTATGAGGAACCAACATAAGGCCTAATTTCTTATATGGACATATGCTGCAGTCATTTATTGGTAAAATTTTCTGACCTAAAATTGATGCAAGGGTGATACAACCACAATCTAAAAGAATAAGTGTCAGAGAGAACAGATTTGCAAAAGGAAGGGATAAAATGAGCATAAATTTTGAAAAATCCAAAAAAAGTTTCAAAAGGGACAAAACGAGTGTAAAAATGTAATAAATATGGAAATTCAAGCCACAACTCTAAAAAATGCAATAGGCTTAATATTACTTGCTTTGGTGTATGAATCATTTTATTTTATTAGAGTTACTAATTTTTTTTCTTGTTATTCCAATTGTTACTATTAGGTTATTACTGAGGCATCTTCATAGGTATATAAGTGTTCAACTTATGATCAATTTATCTTAGTTGTAATAATTAATGAATATATTTCTTTCAATTAATATATGTTATTGTATAAGCATAGTTTAAAATATTTTTATTCTTAGTTAACAAAGCAATATTATGAGTTCTATACATAAAATTAATTATTGCATTATTGACAATTAATAAAACAATATAGTAAATTATTTGTTTATTTCTATATTGGTAGTTATTCACTTACTAGGAAAAGGATGTTTAGAGATATTGATCCTTATACATTCAAGTTGTCACTTCAACTAAGGGGTCTAAGGTTTAAAGGACAATTTAGCATCAACCCAAATGGTGTGGTTGAGTGGAAGGGACTCATCCATCCTTAACCAAAGGTCAGGGGTTCGATCCTTGACTTTAGGTATGAAGCAACCTTAAATCCTTGGGCCAGCTGTCCCACCTTGTGAGGTGTCTACAAACCAGCGAGAGGATTAGTCACTGGATTTGCCGGTGAATATCCTGGTCAGAGACAAAAAAAAAAGGACAATTTAGCATCACTTTACAATAATTACAAACTGAAGCAGAGAAGAGGAAAGCATCATTGGCACATTCATCACAATAACAAGTTTCCTAATTAAGAGTAAATGAGGGAGGCATTATAGCGCTAAAAATCAACCACATTAAATATGATTATATGAACACTGATATACTTTTTGTGGATGTACCGTTGGCACAACTTATTGATGAATGTGCTATTAGCTTAACTTGTTGATGCATGTGTTATTGGCATAAATTTGGTACACTATTGACATTGTTTTTGCCTGTATGTAAATATGTTTGCCAATTTTGTATATGGATTCCAGTCTAGGACATGAATTTCAATATATATATTTGCTCCTCTATATATTTATAATATTAAAAGTGTCGTATGAAAAATAATGTAGAATTTCCTAACATAATCAGTACCATATATAGTTTAAGTTCACAATCATTACATGAAATATAAGTCAAGTTTAAAAGTTAACATTCCAATTAAATGAAATTTTCTACGATATATTTGAAAATAACATCCACTATAAGCATAACAGATCCTATTGCAATATTCATCAATATAAAATTTAAATTTCTTTTTATTTTGCTAAAAAATTAATGTCTTATTTCATGAGCTTTATTTGTTCCTCATTCTCTATAGTTGTGCTTGCTTCAGTAGTTTTTGTTTTTTATTATCTTTTTCAATACAAATATTTCTTTCCTTAATTTATAAATCATTTTAACAATCCTCTTAGTAAAATTTTCATTATACCACTTGAAAGACCAAAAATAAAATTTACTTCATAGTTTAAACACTATACATAATATTTTTTTTAACTAATTACAAATAAAAACTCACTGGATAATTGAGACATCCATAAAATCTCCTTCATATATATTATGATCACCTCATGAAATTCTTAACGAGACATTATAACCCATAATAACAAATCACATTTTGCGTATTTAAACTTAATGTTATATTAGTATATGACGGGGATTCATAACTTTACGAGTTATCACCCTAAGTATCACACTAATAACACAAATAACATTCTATAATGTTTAACCAAAAGTTAATGATCGATATGTTGATCTAAAATGACACAATTTATAAAAAAATACACAAATTTTCAATAAATATGACTGAAAATATTGAAATACAATCGCAAATGCTTATAAAAATATCAGAGGCTTCGTTAATGTCAGAAGTAATTTAAAGGAGATGAAAAAGGAGACCAAGAAGAGACTTAGGCTGCCAGTTCTTGAAATGGTTACTAAAGTCGAAGCTTCTATGGAATCTAGAAAGGGGATAGAGAATAATGTTGTAATTATTAAGATTAAATTAGGTTAGTTAGAGTTTATTGAGATTAAATTTGGTTAACTAAATTTAATTAGACATGATTATAAATTAATAGAATTAAAGAAAAAACCTAAATTAATTTAAGTTAAATATGAAGTGTGAGTCTCGCTATGCACCGTGTATATTACGTGACACAATGGAACGTATATATCTAATAAAAAATAGTAAACTCATGTTACATCAATAGTAACGTGATATATAACAAATGAATACTCAAAATTTAATTTAAACATATATTTCATTTTAAACTTTGTGAAATGTTATAGTTTAATTTATATTTTAATCAAACATCTATTTTTTTGGCTTACCGGTTACCATTCGTAAGGTGTATCTTTTTTTTTTATTACTCATGAGATGTTTTAGGAGGGTCTTAATTATGGGAAGACATCTTTAAGTTATCTACACTCAAATTATTCCATGCTTGAGTCGGGTAAGTCTCCTACAGGAAGCAAAGTTCTTACTCTAAATCTTAAACGACTATATACATGATAAAAGTTCTAACTTACAATCTCATTTAATAAAAAAAAAATTCCTTTATCAACTCACATTGGCCTTGAATTAGGTGTAAGTTATTTTAAGTATTGCATTCTACGTGAAAAGGAAAGAGAAAGAAAAAAGTAACATAAAGCTAAAGAGACCTAGTTAAGGAACAATTAACGAGGATGGAGTTAGTGGCCCTGGGAAAAGAGTCGTGGACGCCTTGCCTGCTTAGGTGCAGCCTTCCTTTACCTAACTCCATAAGCCAAGAATGTATTGCCGACTTCCTCAACTCTCTGAAATTGAACTGCCAACAAATCGTTAGGTCAAGTCGTTTGTATATTACTTTTGTTAATATCCATTTGCTTAACTTGGGCTTTCTTTAAAATTTATTACTATGAAAGTTCAAACCTTTTTCCATTATTAAGTTGAAAATTAAAATGTTCTAAACCATCTGAAGTGAAGAAAACTCCATTTATGACGTCAACTGCATATAGTATATATGTATATCTAATCCTTTGTATCATTTTGACATTGACTTGGAAAGAAACCATCCTTAGAAGTAACTCCATTAAATAATAATAATATGTTTTCCCATTAGTCCAAAAGTTTTGGATTATGTTATGATCAGCTAACGTTCACTGAATTTGTAGTACGTAATGTAAGAGATAGTAAGCCGCAGAAACAGAGAGAGAGAGAGGGAGGAGCAGAGAGTACAGAGTAGAGACAGTTGAATCTGTCACACGCCAGCTACTACACTTTCCTTCCCTTCCTCACGGCCATGCGTGTTTGTGTGTGTGTATATATATATATATATATATAATCACACCTAACCCACCTACGTCAACTCTGTGACAAAATCAAAGGTCAAGTTTATTGGCCAACTTGGTCTGGCCAACTTCTCTGCTCCAAACAACGACTTCTGCACGCACCCCTCCTTCACAATGACGCTCAGTGGTGCCCCGGTAACCCTTTCTTTTCTTTGTTGTGTTTGGTTTGCTGGAAAGTGGGCAACGGAGATTATCAAATATATGTTAAAAATCTGTTCTTTTTGTTATTGTAGTTGTTGGGTAGTTTGCTTTACGGCGAATTGCTTTGTTTTTCTTTTTGTCATTCCAGGAGATTGAAGTGATGTTGGAAAAAGAACTTTGGGATCTGATTTATTATTTCTGCTGCTTGAATGAATCTGTGAATCTATTCAGACCATTTAAATGACATATTTGTTTTATGGACAACTCAGTTGTGCATACTTCACTTTTTTAACTGCAGTCAGTTCATTATTTCTCTTGCTTTCATGAAGTAACATATTCTTTTCTTCATTACTGTTTTCATGCTTTTCAATTCATCCATTTTGTTCCCCCTTTCCTTCATTGCTCTCAAATCTCAATCACGAGTTTTAAGGGTCAGAAAGACAGGAACTATTCATCAAAGACACAATTCATCTTTTATGAAAAATTTTCAATTAGTTATAGAATCTTGATCACATTCAACATCTAAATCAACGACTCGCTCATGTTCTTTATTTTGATGGATTCAGTTGGCTTCTATGGATCTTAAAAATGTGGAAGAAGTTAGAAGGAATTCGACACTTATTTGTGTGCCAATAATGGCAGACACGGTTGATCAGATGTTGGTTCAAATGAAATTGGCAAAGGAAATTGGAGCTGACCTTGTTGAAATTCGGGTTGATTTTTTAAAGAACTTCAATCCTAGGCCAGATCTCGAGGTCCTGATCAAACAAAGTCCACTACCTACTCTTGTCACTTACAGGTGATTACAGTAAACTGAGATTACAGTCTATCAACCCGTTTGGTTCTGAATGTTTGCATATTTAGCTTTTGATACATTGTTTTAATTGCAAAGTATGATATTCAAGATGCTTACATTCTCTTGGTTAAATCGTTGTACCATCAACAATTTTTCTCATGGATCGTATACATATAGACCAAATTGGGAAGGTGGTCAGTATGATGGAGATGAAAGCAAGAGGAAAGAGGCACTACGTCTTGCCATGGAACTGGGAGCAGATTTTGTTGATGTCGAGTTTAAGGTTGGGCTGCATAGATTCCGCATTTACTATCTTTGTGTTGAAGAATTATTGAATGTACACTTGATTCTTCTATTATAACAACACTAGCCATACTTCTAAAACTTTTTAACTCCTGCATCCTGAAGGTGGCTCATGAGTTCTTCCTTTCACTTCAAGGGAACAGACCTGAAAAGGCCAAGATAATCGTTTCCTCACACAACTACCAGAAAACCCCATCCACAGAGGATATTGGAGACCTTGTTGCTGCTATACAAGCAACCGGAGCTGACATTGTGAAGGTTGCAACAACTGCTCTAGATATCACAGATAATGCACGTATGTTTCAAGTACTTGTACATTCACAAGTAAGCAACCTATTCCCATCCAGTTGTTTGTATATTTTTTCCTATAAGCTTTAGAGCTTCTTTCTGATCCAATCTGAGGAATGAAGTGGTACACACCAGTACTGTATTACATATGTGTTGTCTATGAGCTAAATTCATCAATCTTTAATTTTGTAATCTTCCATTTTTAGAAATATAAGCCTGATATTCTTTACTTCTGGTTATATGAACACATGAATGCTTCATGTTCTCTTTCAGAATTGTGTGCACAGTCATGCATGTTTATTAATGAAATCATTTTCTCTTTCAAAAGAATTGTGTGCACAGTCATGCATGTTTATTAATGAAACTAGGGCATATTATAGGTCCCAATGATAGGACTTGTTATGGGTGAGAAAGGATTACTGTCAAGGATCCTTGCTGCAAAATATGGAGGATTCCTCACGTTTGGTTCTCTTGAGGCCGGGGTAGTATCAGCTCCTGGGCAACCAACAGTCAAAGAATTGTTGGATCTCTATAATCTCAGATGGATAGGAGCTGACACAAAAGTACATGGTGTGATTGGAAGTCCCATTGGTCACAGCAAAAGTCCTCACCTTTATAACTCAGCATTTAAGTCAGTCGGTTTTAATGGAATATATCTACCTTTGTTGGTTGATGATGTGGCAAATTACATGTCCACCTATTCTTCACCAGACTTTGTTGGATATAGGTATTGATTTGGAACTTCATTCTTCTTTCTTTAAGTAAAAATAAACTTCGTAAGTATTGCTGACATTTATGGAAAGATAGGCTTGCCATGTTTGAATTCGGTTTGAAATAGTAGGATTTCCTCAACATTCATTATTAAAATCAAATGCAGCTGCACAATTCCTCACAAGGAAGCTGGACTGAAGTGCTGTGATGATGTTGATCCAATTGCCAAGGTAGTTGTGCCGCCTTAGCATGTGTCCAACCATCATTTAGAATGATCTTTTGACAAAACCATATTGTTGGTGCATTTTCATTTCTACTTCAACTTTGCAGGAAATAGGTTCTATTAATTGTATGATCAGGAGACCAACTGATGGGAAGATACTAGGTTACAACTTTGATTATCTTGGGGCTATAGCAGCAATTGAAGAGGCACTAAGAGGTACATAGTGCGTCGTATGAACTTGCTTTCAAGAGTCTTCAGAACTTGCTTTCAAGAAATTAATTTCCTGTGACGATACCATTTACTTGCAGCATCAAATGGTGGCCCTACACTTGGATCTCCTTTGGCTGGTAAACTCTTTGTTGTCATTGGAGCTGGCGGCGCTGGTAAGGCCCTTGCTTATGGTGGATATGAGAAAGGAGCAAGAGTTGTAGTTGTCAATCGCACATATAGTGAGTATCACTCCTGTTTCACCGTTAAACTCAGTAATGGAATAGAATGGACAATAAACAAATTATTCTTCCATTAATAGATGAACCAAATACTGAACTCTTTACCAAGAACTTGGGATATTAAATAATTCAATGCAGGTAAAGCAAAAGAACTTGCTGATAAAGTTGGAGGACATGCAATTACTCTAGCTGAACTTAAAGATTTCCATCCTGAAAGAGGAATGATTCTTGCAAATACCACATCTGTTGGGATGAAACCAAAAATAGATGAAACACCTATTCCTAAGGTTTTTGTTGGTCATTTTCCACGCTCCACTTCTATTCTTGCTCGCCGTGTTCTTGCTGTACTTCTGGCTCGAAGTCAGGCCTAATGTAGGTTCTTCTGAAACTTCAAGTAACCGGTCTTTCTTTCTCGTTTTGCAGGAACCTCTGAGACACTATTCTTTGGTTTTTGATGCAATTTACACCCCAAAGTTAACCAGACTTTTAAAGGAAGCTCAGGAAACTGGAGCTACTATTGTTTATGGAACCGAGATGTTAATCAATCAAGCATTTTTTCAATTTGAAAAGTTCACTGGTTTGCCAGGTAACTAATTGACAATGCTGCCTAATCTTACACATGATTTCATTCTTCCTATATTTGATCTTATTGATGGTTCCTCTGATACAGCACCAAAACAACTATTCCGGGAAGTTTTGGCCAGAAATACATGAGAAGCAAATTCCCAGTAAAGTTCTCCATTTGGCTCATTATTTTCAGTCTCATAACCTCTAAAGGTTGCTGTAGGTAAACTAGAAAATCGATTGCAGTGTTACTGAAGTTCATGTATGAGGAGGAAATGTTTCATTTCCTCCTCCCAGTTTAAGCATCCCATTATGTTACCAAATGTACCAGACGTTAGGTTGAGCAATATTCACGTTCTTGATCTCTACCTTTTTCTCAAACCCCATGCGTCCCAGAAGTAACTCAGCCTAAGCCTTCATCGGAGATAAAAGACTTTTATCACGTGTGTACGATTGATTAAAAATGATAAATATTTCAATTTGCGTTACGTGAAACTTTTTATGAATACTGTAATGTACTGGATTGAGTTTTCAGACGGTATTAGTATTAAATATTTTATATAATATTTATTAATATAAAAATTATATAAAATATTTTAAAATAATTTATTTTAAGTTTTATTTTATTTATAATTATTATTAGTAATAAAACATTTATTATTATTTTAAAAATTAAAATTAAAATTCACAATAATTACAAAAGTTGAAATAAATAAAATAACTAATTAATTTTTTTTAAAAGGTGGAAGGAGAGGTAGGAGAGAGGGAGATTTTAAAAAATTTACAAAAAAGTCTTCCTATTTTTTAAAATTTCAATATCGGTCGATATTTAGTTGGTATTTTAAATACCGATTAGTACAATCTGAAATGAGCAAATACTTACCGATATTTAACCTGATAAGATTCACCCTTTATTTCGTACAAGTTTTAGTCCGTTATGATATGTACTAGTCAGTACAAACCGATACTTATATTGCTGCATAAAACCCTAAAAATTATTTGAATCTTATAATATAGCTTCGTGACTTATCTAAATGTTAAACTATTTATTTTAACATTAAAGAAGTTTTAAGTATTGCAAACTTTATGACAATTTCCACTTCGAGTTAACAAATGAACATTTGGTCTAGTGGTATGATTCTTGCTTAGAGTGCGAGAGCTCCCGAGTTCAATTCTCGGAATGCCCCTGTTTGAATTTTTAAAAACATTTGCATGCAGGTCTACCGTGCTTGTATTGCGTGGTGTGATGATATTGTGATTTTCAGATACAAAAAGGCAAATATAATCTCCTTTAACACCAACGGTTTTCTACTTCTGGCCTTCCTAGTTCCAACACTAATAATTTCATTGTAATGTCGCCTCTCATTTGGTGCCTGTTTTGATTCCACCACCGTCGTTGTCGTATGTCGGTTATCTACGCTTTGGTCGAGCAGTTATATGCGGATAAGCATCCTTTTGGGCATGTTGAACTTCCACATGCCCTTCGCGCATCAACTTTGTCTAGAAGCACATATATCATCATTCTGAACTCTCTTTAATCATTTAAGATGACTGTTATGACTTAGCCCAATGCTATTGATGAACCTGTGATGGTGAGAAGGAGCAATAGGCCAAGGACGGATTCAAGGCTGTTGAAGGATTATGTGTGGAAGAACAATT
>JANSVB020000061.1:2719700-2729727 GCA_025504935.2 Erythroxylum haughtii
GAATGCATGTCACTATGATGCATGTGCAATCTATACACTTATCACTGATGCAAGGTCACTGAATGTGCAATTCGATCATGAACGCACTCACTACTCAATCCATCCAAATTACCGATATGCCCTCACATCGGTAACGGGATGTTACAGTATATGGGTGTTACAATTTATCCCATGCTCCCTGAAACTATAGAACACAAGCTCTGAGCATTTCCTCAACAGTCTTGATCGTTCTCTCACTCTGACCATCTGTCTGAGGATGAAAGGCTGCACTGCAATTTAGTTTGGTACCCAAAGCTATCTATAAACTACCCTAAAATCTCAAGGTAAATCTAGGATCCCTGTCCTAAACTATGGACACTAGAATCCCATGCAATCTCACAACCTCATTCACATATCGTTGAGCTAACTGATCTAGTGAAAGATTTTCTCTCACTGGCAAGAAATGAGTCGATTTGGTCAGTCTATCCACAATGACCCAAATGGCATCATGCTGCCTCGGAGTTCTCGGCAAACCCATAATGAAATCCATCGTGATTTGTTCCCATTTCCACTTCGAAATAAGTAACGAATGTAATTTTTCAGCTGGAGCCTGATGCTCAGCCTTAACCTGTTGGCAAGTTATATAATTAGAAACAAATTCCGCTACTTGCTTTTTTATGCCAGGCCACCAGTAATGTCGTTTCAGCGTGTTATACATCTTCGTCGTACCAGGATGCATAGCATAAGCTGCTAAATGTGCTTCCTCTAAATTCTCTTTCCTCAAATTATCAACGTTGGGCACACATAGTCTTTGCTTTAACCTCAAAGTATCATCTTCACTTCAAACTCAGAATCTAGATTTACTTTCAACTTCTCAGTTAACTTCACTAAATCTAGATCTCTGCTCTGAGCCTCTTTGATTCTTTCAACCAAAACACGTCTCAAATTCAAGGCAGTTATCAATGTATCATTTTGCTCCAAATTTAATTCAACATTCAATGCTCTCAACTGAACTAGGCTCGGTAACCTCGATAACTGTACTTGTGCCACACTACTATATGATTTTCTACTCAATGCATCAGCTATAACGTTAGCTTTGCTAGGATGATATTCAATCGTATAATCGTAATCTTTTAACAATTCTATCCACCTCCTCTGTCTCATATTTAACTCTTTCTGGCTCAATAGATATTTCAAACTTTTATGATCAGTAAATACCTGAAAGGTTTCACCATACAGATAGTGTCTCCAGATCTTCAAGGCAAACACTACTATAGCAAGTTTCAAATCATAAGTAATTAAATTCAAGGGACCTCAATTGTCTTGATGCATATACTATTACTTTACCATGTTGCATTATTACACATCCTAAACCCTGATGCGATGCATCACTGTACATAATATAACCTCTAGATCCAGACGGAATAGCTAACCCCAGTGCCGTAGTTAACCGATGCTTAAGCTCCTCAAAACTCCTCTAGCAATCATCACTCCATCTGAAAGGCACATTCTTTCTCAGAAGTTTTATCAAAGGGTCGAAATTAGTGAAAACCCCGCAACAAACCTTCTGAAATAACCAGCTAATCCAAGGAAATTCCGGATCTCAGACACATTCCTCGGAGCCTCCCACTTCATCACTGCATCTACTTTCTTTGCGTCCACCTTAATGCCCTGTCCAGACACTTTGTGACTCAAGAATACCACCTAGTCCAGCTAGAATTTGCACTTACTGAACTTGACATAAAGTTATTTTTCTCTCATTATCTGGAGAACTAATCTCAGATGTGCAGTATGATCTTCTCTACACTTCGAGTACACCAAAATGTCATCAATAAAGACAATTAAAAAGCGATCTAAATTACGTTGAAATACCTTATTCATCAAAGCTATAAAAGTTGCCGGGGCATTAGTCAATCTATATGGCATTACCAAAAACTCGAAGTGCACATATCTTGTTCTAAATGGACTCTTAGGAACATCAGCCTCAGCTACTTTCAACTGATAATATTCCTATCTCAAGTCTAACTTTGTGAACACCTGAGCTCCTTGCAACTGATCTAATAAATCATCAATCCTCGGCAATGGGTATTTATTTTTCACTGTGATCCGATTCAACTGTCGGTAATCAATACATAATCTCAGAGTTCCATCCTTCTTCTTTACAATCAATACCGAAGCTCCCCAAGGTGACACACTAGACTTGATGAAACCCTTATCTAACAACTCTTGTAACTGGGTTTTCAATTGCTTCAGTTCTACAGGTGCCATCCTATATGGAGGTATTGATATAGGAGCAGTACCTAGAACAAGGTCTATAGTAAAATCCGTCTCCCTTTCTGGGAATAAACCTGGTAGTTATGCAGGAAACACATCCAAAAAATCCCTAATAATTTGAATATCCTAAATAGTTTGTTCATTCTGAATGTTAACTATGTGGGCCAGATAAGCCTCACATCCACCTTAGATCAGTTTCAACAACTCATAAATGAAATTAGTCGAGTGGACTAACTCCTCAAAAAACAACTCTTGGCTGATTGGGAGATTAAAAAACCACTTCCTTAGTGTAACAATTCATTATAGCCCGATGAACTGTAAGTCAATCCATGTCAAGAATTACATCTGTTTCCTTTAACTGCAATACAATTAGATTAGCTTCTAACTCTGCCTGATCAATCCGAACTATACACCTTTTACAAACCTCACCAACCACTGTTGTACTACCTACAGGAGTACTCACCTCTAACCCATATTTCAGTATCTGTCTCTCACAATGCAATCTAGATGCCAAATGCAGTGTGATGATTGAGTGTGCAGATCCTAGATCTACCAATACATTTGCTTCAAATTGAAAAACATTCAACACATCCTCTACCACATCGGGGGAGTTCTGTGCTTCCTGGTTGGTGATGGCATAGACCCTAGCCTGAGATTGCGGCTAGTTGCACCGCACCTCAGTCCTAACATTGGGCCCTGCTGACTGAGCTCCACCTCTACCATGGCCCCTCTGTGCATACCAGCCAACTCTACTCTACTGAACCGTTGTCTCAGTCATTGTTCCTTCTCTAGCTCTAGACTGTGATCCTAACATCTCAGGGATCTTCCTTTTGTATCGTCTAGAATAATACGTCTTCTTTTACTACAATTTGTCTGTTATTCCACTTTGTCTATTATATCGCTTCGTCTGTTGTTGCACTTCGTCTGGTGTCGCGCTTCGTTTGGTGTTGCGCTTCCTCTGGTGGAGCGCTTTGTCTATTGTTGTGCTTCGTCTGGTATAGCTCTTCGTCTGTTGTTGTACTTCGTCTAATGTAGCGCTTCATCTGTTGTTGACCGTGCATCTTTTGAGTTGACTAAGTGTTACTTACATTTTTCTGTCTATTGAACAAATTTATCAAAACAGTTCTTACATTTCTAAGATTATTATTATTTTTTGTCATCAAAATTAATAGAAGTGAAGTCCTTTTGACTTAACAATATCCCCCTTTTTGATGATAACAAATAATCATAAATTTAGAAGATAAAATGATATTTATAGACGAATAGATGAATAGTATTCGAATAATGCAAAAAAATTAAAAAAGAATTGCATACAAGATATATACAATGCTTTCTATTTGCTTCCTATCTTCTCTTCTCGTTCTCCTCTTTTTCTCATTCTCCCCCTATTTGTTATTAATAAAAAAGATTGTTCATTGTAGATGTTTCAAAATTTCAGTAAACATATGTTACATGTCAGTACGAATCATCTTGAGGTCTTGTTTAATAGTAACCCATAATAGCGCTACTTCCTCATGAAGATCACCCATTGAGTTAGCGAGTTCATCAACCTTAGTATGAACTCCCTCAATTTCTTTTTCTAATGCTTCCTGAACTTCCTTCTGACTGTGACTTGCTTCCGTCCAATTTATGAAATGCTTCAAGAATTGTGGATTATGAGTAGGATCTTGTTGTATTTCACTAAGTGGATGAAGGTTTTCCACAGCAGATGGTTTTGAAGGTAAAACATCTATCTCTATAATTTTGATAGAGGGTAGATTGAAGGTTTGTTTTTCTTCTAGGATATCAAGATCATCAGGTCTAGGTAGTTTCAGAATTGGTTGCGCAAGAAGGTGTAGCACATCTTTGACTGAAGGTATGAAACCTAAAAGTCTGAAATGCATGACCAAATGTACAAAGGTTTCTAAGTTGAAATTAATACCTTCAACTATGATACTTCTGTAATGTCCTTCTTTCACTTTTCCAACTATCTTGAAGTTTTCATCGATGGTTGAAACTCCAAATTTACTTCCTGATGCTTTTAAAATGTGGTGTGAAACATAAATACCTCCAGGTTGAGCTGCATTGCATGCATCATCTATGTTTTTCATAGCTACTTGAATTTGCTCTTCTGTAAGATCATCTTTATTTCCCTTAGGAAACATCTTCTTTTTTCCTTTTTCTTCGTTTCTCCAAAGAGTTGAGCATCTTGGTTGTATGTCTGGCACAATTTTGATTAATGTTCTGCTCGTAATTGGATAGATTGTATATCGATCCTTTGAAATCTTCAATGGATATGGTTTTACCTTATAATCTTCGTTTTTCATGACTTAGAAGATGTATTGTCTGATCCTTAATTAGTATCGGTTTAACTAGTCCCTTGACTAATTTTTTTGAAGGTTCTTTGACAATAATTAAGCTTCTATTTCGAACAGGTACTGATTCTTCTATAATCTTCATTCTTAAATCCTTTTTGTTGATTGGTTGAGAAGGATTGTAAGGTTCCAATTAGTGTTCAACTGTTTTTTCCTTCTGTTGAACATCAAATGAAGAAACCTTCTTTTGACTAGGCTTAACCTTCTTTTGTTCTTCTGACGGTTTAGAAGAAAGTTGTTGTTGAGGCTTCTTCCTCTCAAATACTGTTGGACCCCGAACGTTTCTTAGAAGTTAGAACTATTGAATGAGAAATTTTGATGATTAGTCATGAGTAAATAACAAATGATGAAAATTCTTGAATTATAAATGATAGACAAAAGTAAAGTAGTGAATGAGAAATGTATATAAATCCATGTTTTTCTTTGGTGTTTCTGATAGATAAGAGATTTTGAAATGGACGAATTAAAGCAAAAGTTAGGAGCACAATGAAAACAAAAAATGAAGTTGAATATGTGTAGTAAGTTGATGAAGAATATATGCATATGTATATGTTCTGTTATTAGTGTTCATGATTAATCATGGATTACAATTTTTATAGATTGTATCGAGTTGAAAAACAGAGTTGAGAATGAGGAGTAAATGAAGTAGAAAAGGTGATCTTGGTATGAGGTGTGTTAAGGAAAGATTGTGAAACAAAATGCGCGGTTGATGTGGAAAATGTTCACGAAGAATGCTTCAGTCCTTTAGCCACAATGTTTTCTCTAGTTATCCAAACAAGATAATTCTTAATTTTTATTAAACTAGAAACATATGGCTACATTTCTTATGAAGACATTGAATTTAAATTCTGTCTTTAGAAATCTCAAAATTTTGTTATGAAGTTGAGAACTGGGTGTAGTACATTGATGGAGGAATGTAAAGATCATATTCTTACTTCAGGGAAAATTCTGGATTTATATAGATAGATTTAGACAAAGTTTTCTTCTAAAAAGTTGTAGGTCTTTCTTTTATCTTTTCAACGGTATATAGTATGAGAATTTTGGACATTAGAGTTGAAAGTTATGGTCTTTATAAGTGGAGATGTTTAGGAATATAGATAGTATTGTCTGTGATGACGTCATATTATCTATGATGACATCATATCATCTATAAAAATGCATCGTCTGTGATAATGTCATATCGTATATAAAAAGTATCATCTGTGATGACATTATATCATCTGTGATGATGTCATATCATCTATGTTTGACTTTCTGCTTCTTCTATGTTTGACCTTTTGTACACTATCTTCTGTACCTATCGTCTACTTCATTTTTGACCCTTAGACAATATAATTAGTCTTCAATGTCTATTATAGATCTTGAAGTTTTCTTTTAAACCATCTAAAGAACACCCTAATATGATGTCTATAGGGAAAGTTATGACAAATTTCCCCATTCATCTGCTTTTTCCCATTCGTCAGCTTTTTCATTTGGTTTCGTCTATACTTATCGTCTTCTCCATTTTTGACCCTTCAGAAGATAGAATCTGTCTTCAAGGTCTTCATGAAATTTGTATATATTTAATTTCTCTTTCTAACCATATAAATAAATCCCTAATCCTATGTCTTTAGGAAAAGTTATGACAATTTTCCCCATTCATCTGCTTTTTCTCATTCGTCTGCTTTTTCATTTGGTTTCGTCTATACCTATAATCTGCTCCATTTTTGACCCTATAGATGATAGAATATATCTTCTAGGTCTTCATTAAAGTTGTAGATCTTGAAGTTATATTTTGAACCATCTAAATAACGCCCTAATCCAATATCTTTAGGAAAAGTTATGGCAGTTTTCCCCATTCATTTACTTTTTCTCATTCGTCTGCTTTTCATTTGTTTTTGTCTGTACCTATTGTCTGCTCCATTTTTTACCCTTCCAACTTTAGAATCTGCCTTCTATGTCTTCAAAAAAGTTGTATATCTTGAAGTGATATTTTGAACCATGCAAAGAACACCCTTATCTGATATCTTTAGAAAAAGTTATAACAATTTTTCCGATTCATTTATTTTCCCATTCATCTGTTTATTCATTCGTTTTCGTCTGATCCTATCATCTAGTCCATTTTTGACCCTTCAGATGATAAAATATGACATCAAGATCTTCTTGAAAGTTGTAGATATCAAATGTATCTTTGAAATAGTCCTAATATGATCTTAATATGACATCTTTAGAGAGATGTATGCGATTTGTCCCGAGACAGGTTCAATATGATTAAGGACCAAATCTTGTTTGATTCTTTCGGTCATAATTTTGTTATTTGACCTCCAAATGAAGTGATTCTTGAGCCCATAGATTCCTAACACATTTATTTTTACATCTCCATGAAAGGTTATAGCTTTTGGTATTGATTTGTAAAAATTTATTTGAATCAAAGTAAGGGTATCAATTGGAAGAGTATGAATTGGATATTTTACTGAATATACTTCAGTATTTTGATGATTTCTGGATTGTTAGAGCTTCGAATAAGATGATTCTTGTTTCAAAATAAATTACAGATGTGGAGCTACAAATTGTATGAAGAAATTGAAATCTAAGTCAGTCCCTAAGACTTTCAAATTCTGGATGGAATTTGGGTATAGTATACTATTTTAGAATAAGAACAATCCGAAAATGTTTGGGGTAATACTTTCAAATTTCTGAACCAAATTGAATGATTTTGGTATCATTAGAAACTTAAGACAAGGGAACTTTTCTGAATTAAAGTGTTAAGGTTATAGGAATGTTCAAGGGTACTTTTGGTAAGATACTTAAGCTTAAAAGTCACAAGGCATAAATGGAAGGGAAAATGAGATATTTCTCAATCATTAAGGGTATAATTAGAAGAAGAAGTGTTTTCTTACATTTTAAGAAGAGAGGAGAACGAAAATGGAAGAGAAAAAGAGAGAGTGTCATGAATAATAGAGAGAACTATGAATAGAAGAAGAGAAGGAGAGAAAGAAGAGAAAATAAGCTAGGGTTTAATTTTTCTTAGTCTTCAAAAGAGATTTTGGAGTTGTTCAAGAAAGGAAAAAGGAAGAGCAAGAGAAGAGCTTCCCTTTGAGCTAAAAATCCCTTCATTTGGTGAAGACTGAAGGTAAGATCAATTTAAATCTTTTGGATTTTTGGATGGATTTTAGTTCATGGAGTCTAGAAATGCTTGGGTTTAAGCATTCTAGAATCAATTTTAGTGAATTTTGCATTGTGGGATTTTCAATTGTTTTAGGGAACCAATAGAATCCTACCCAAGAGCAAGGGGAAAGACAATCTTGACTTGGATTTTGCAAGCAAATTAGGTGGGTAATATATTTGTGGTTATTGTGTAAATGGGCATTTTACCTATATGTGTGTATATGCTAGATTGTGAATTGCTATGATGCGTTTTATGTTATGCATTGAAAGATGAATGACATTTTGATATAACTGAATTATGATTTTAATCATGCTATGCCTTGATATCTGTCATGGCATTTTGTGTAAATGAAAAGAATAGAAAGAGAATGAAAAGTATGAAAGCATTTGATAAAATGATTTGAGCATGATTATGTGCTTTTGTTTGGGCGAGAGTGGAACTATTATGTTCTTCATATGCATGTTGACAAGAGTCTTCTCCCGACTACCCGCTTGTGGCATATGAGCTTCAAAATTGGACTCATTCTATTTATGGGGTAAACTTCGGTTTCTTCATTTTGTTTTCATGGAGCCCTCAAGCCAATTATTTGTGCATTACATAATTGAACTGTCTAGTATGATGTATGTTGGGACCCAATTCTGGAACCCAACCTCAGAAACATAAATCAAAAAATAAAGAAAACACGTGCGAAAGAAAACAAAGGAAATCTAAACCCGAAAGAACCAAACTGGAATATTCTGAATGGATCAAAAAGCGAAAGTGGGCCAAAAGCAAACGAAACATAAATCGGATCAAAAAGCGTGCTGAAACGAAAGTGCATGCGGAAAAATAAAGCGTAGGTCAAAACCAAAGAAATCGAAATCTTAAGGAGCCATAAAAAATCGAAAGGCTCAGAAATCATAAAGCTGAAAAAAATCAAAAGCAGAATCGAAGGAACTGATTTACAAAACCTTGGAATCAAAGAAACCAAAACGGTTTAATCAAACTGAAGGTCAAATTCTGACATCCGGTAACGCATACCTTAGAAAAACTAGCGTTGGAACCTCAAGACACACTTGGTCTAAACTAATTCAAATCGGTATAAATTTTTTTTATTCAAAGCAAATTCAATTCCAAAAAGGGTATTCATTAACCCCACAACCTCAATTCATTTGATTCTTCACATTCATACAAATCCCATAATTCATCTTTTAAAAATCTTATTTTTTTTCTTTTGCCATAAAATCTCACACATGCTTTATACACAATCAAGCCATAAACAAAGATCACTTCAATATTTCAAATCCATCAATACAATCATCGGACCTCCTATCTGGAATCCAAACACAATCAAACACATACATACCCATAGCACTTCAATAATCCGGATCAATAATCAAATTCATCGGACCTCCTGTCCGGAATCCAAACACATTCAATCACATTTATATACAATTTATATACAAATCCATAATTCACTTTTCTATTTTGAAAAGAAATGCATTACTAAACAATAGTGGCATTTTCAAACCACAACATAACATCAATCTCAAAATCTGAAATACACAAGAATACAGAAGTCTCAAAATTCTTAACATATCTAAGATCTAAATTGTTGGGCCCGGGTCCCGATTCCCATCCCTAGATGGCCCCTCGGGGTTGGCGAGTAAGGGGCGCGCGAAGGAGGAATCAAAAACATTCCAACAACTAAAGGAAACAGCAACGGGAAGAGGAGGCCTCGCCAATACATATCTCACACTCTCTATACACTTGACTGATAATAATATATTGGCCGATTGGGGTACTCACCATTAGCGGAGTATCCAATGGGCTCAAATTGCTACCACACACAGTTCTACTCGATGAAACAAACGAATGAGTAGAACCCAGATCAATCAAAGCAATCACATCATCAACAAATAATTTAACTGTACCAGTAACAACATCTGGGGCGGTCTCTGCGTCCTCCCGTGTCATTGCAAACACCCTAGCTGGTGCCTGCCCCCTTGGTTTCCCTGGAATGCTAACCCTCTTTGCTGCATCTGAACTGCCCACTTCTGTAGAAGTCTTGTGTCCCACAGTTTCAGATCTCCTGGAAGCTTGCATCTGACTTCTCTCTTGTCTTGGAGGCTGAGGGCACTCTCTAGCCATGTGCCCCTTTTCCCCACAGTTGAAGCAAGCTCCTGTCAATCTATAGCATTCTCCTCTATGGAGTCTCCCACAGTGCTCACATTTAGGAATAGGTGGCCTATCCCCATCTCCCCTTCTACTGCCGCCCACCGTTGAGGCTTGG
>JANSVB020000061.1:2767108-2780056 GCA_025504935.2 Erythroxylum haughtii
TGGGCCCAGTATGGTTACTGATTTCCGCACACGAGATTGTTTTCAAAATAATAATAATGTCATTCTAGGTATTTGAATGGTTTTAACTGCTCTAGCACACCACCCTCGTGGGACACGGGCTCGGATATCACCTACGATATCGAGTTCGGGTCTTGCGGGAGTGAGATGCTACACAAAGCAAAGGTAGAGTTTGAGTGTGCAACAGGAGGAATGAAAAGTTAAAGAATGGATAGAACAATGCTGGAGAAGAGGGTGCATATTGTAAAGAGAAGGTAGACAAACATGGTGTAGATCTTATCTTGTATCTCAAAAGAAGTAACTTTTTAGTTGTGTCATTTTTTAATGAAAAAAGTATACTAAACACTTTTTCATATTACCAAAAGTTTTATTTGATCCTTTTAAGGTGGTTCAAAAGATTATAGAGATTTTTTTTTAAATTCAATCATTAGGTTTTTAGTAGGAATGGCAGTAATAACTTGTTCTAAAATTAACGAGATTGATCTAAATTAAATAGGTTTCAATGAAACTCTATTTTTTTTTTAATTTTGAGCTCTGGGTCAATCGTAAATTTGAGTTTTATAATTTGACTCAACTAAAAACTTGAAAGTTTTGATTAGAAGCTAAAATTTGCTTCACTAAAAGGAGGAAAGACAAGGAGTGTGCTTAGTACCGTTTTGATCATTTACAAAGAGATAAATCTAATTTGGAAAGAATAGTGCATATAATGGATTAACAAGAATTTCTATTGTTCTTATCTCCAAAGATATGTTTTTTTTTGCTTTCTCACTTTGATTTTTACTAAGTTACTGAGTTTCTTTTCCTTTTATTTTTGAAGGGTTAAAAAGGATTTTTTTTAACACTTGCATTTTTCATAAGCCTCACCATTCTTCTCCACTTCTCCTTTATTTGTTGTTATCCATGGTTTCATTATTATCGTTGGTTGTAGTGGTTTCAAGTTGACAAAGTCATAAAAATCCCTCTGTTTTTGACTCAATAACTTATTAAGTTTGCCACCGTACCAATCTCCACTATACATCTTTCATTTTTATTGTTGTCCATGGTTTCACTATTGTTGGTAGTGGCAATGGTGGTTTTTATGTCAAGAGAGTTGTGAGAGATTGAGTCGTGGGGTCCGTGACTATTTCTCACAATTGAACTATAGGAGTTTACGATTGATATTTGATAATAACAAGATATAAGTACTAAAAGTAAGTTTATAATGTTTTGATGAAAAGTAATATAAAAACAAAATGTAACCATAAACTTAAGAAGATAATTCAGAAAACTAGAAAAGAAGAGTTAAAGTTTGCAACCATCAATGTAAATATTAAGTCAATAACAAAAGAAGATCAAGGCACTTTAAGGTCATTCTATACTTTATAATGTTAATTATAATTTCATTTAGTCACTTTGATGATTTTAAAAACTCACCATGCATAAACATTTCATATCACATCATTATATGTATCTTTATATTGATTAAGAGGCATTAAAACTTTTGGTTTTAAAAAATTGCCTCTTGATCTTTCAAACACTCTTTGAAGTATATTTTGGTAGATGCTTTAATTATAATTTATTAAACAAACCAAGTTTGAGCATTTGAAATTTTTAAAATAATATATTTTTGGTGGATTGCTCTACTACTATAGGCTAGTAGTTGACCAATGTAAGTTAAATGTGTAGCAGGTGAGTTTGTTGATACACTAGTTGACCAATATGGTAATATGGTCTACCAATATGTCCTTTGGAATATGGTTGAGTGATCGATCAATATGCAATGAATAGTAGATTTTATGCAGAGAATGCATATTGGTCGGCCAATACAAGTTAAACTTATAATTGAGTTATTTTTTGACACATTGGTTAACCAATATAGATGTGTACATTGGTCAACCAGTTTATCCATTAAAGGGATATTAGTTGGTCGCAAACCTATATTGATCAACTAATATGTCAAAAAAATAACTCAATTATAATTTTAACTTATATTAGTCGACCATTATATCATAATATAGGCGTGTTTAACCAATATCTCTCTAAAGGACACATTGGTTGACCAATATGCTCTAGTGGTTGACCAATATCTCAATGGCTAGTGAATCTATACATTATACATTTAATGTATACTAGTAGATATTAGAGTTCTGCATCCAACCATTATAATCACTAGTTTTTGACTTCAATGGCTATTAGTGTCCCAAAATCCTATAAATACATGTTTTCTCTTTACTTCATGTATCAAGAAATATTTGGGTGTCTTTTACTCAAATTTATAAGTGTTTATCAAACATTTATATCATGTTTGAGTGAGTGAATCTCTTTGAAATTATTAAGCGATAAAGTGAGATATTTTGAGTTGTTAACTTTGTTTGGAGTATTATATTATTATACTTAGAGGTGTTCCAAGTGACGTTAAAGTTCTTCTTTACCTTAGGAGAATATTATATAGGATTCCTCTTTACCAAAAAAGGTTATAGAATGGTTTTTCTTCACTTTAAAAGAAGAATATAGTGAAATTCCAAGACAAATTTTGGGAGTGGTCATAAGCAAGAGTTATTTGTTGAAACACTATAAATTGTTTTGTATTATCCTTTTTAAATTATTATTCAATTGTTTGATTGATTTATGTTGAGCAATCTCTTTATTCTTATATGTATTGGTTGTTGTTAAATTAAGTTTATTGGTCATTTTTTAATTTTGTAGGTACTCAATTTACACCCTTCCCCTTAGGTGTCATTAGAGACTAACAACTGATGATGGGTTTGTGACTATTGTCCACAATAAAAAATAAACTTACTAAGGTTTAAATAGGTCTCGTACCACCTATAATATTGTCAGGCCACATCATACTTATCCAATCTGACATATTATCAATTTTAGTATCGAGTTTGAATTACATAAGTTATCTACTTACATTTTCTATTATAGAAATTTTTTTATTTAACCTAAAAAGTTTTTTTGAGGAATTTCTCTCTTTTAAACTTGATCATAAAAATAGGATTGCAATGAATTGAGACGGGAGGCAGCCTAAACCCAGATCAATATATTGTTTTAACATGACTCATGTCTCCTAAAGCTCATCCATCTAGCTCATAACCTAAATTTACCCAACCCATCACAACTCCCAATTTGATTCGCCTAACTCTTTGTCACCATCAGCTTGAAAAAAATCTAGATCGTTGTTACCGTTGACACATACAAATTATGAAGAGACCTAATATGCGATAGGAAGTTTATCCATATATAAGTAATCACCCTCCTTCAATAACAAACAAAAGCTCTCACATAGATTTGATTGAGAATTCGAATCCACAATGATCAAATAATGGAATTTCAAGGAAATAACAAAATTAGACTTATTCAAAAGGAATTGAAGAAGGTTCCTCAAGTGGTGGTCAATTCAATCAAGAATTAAAAAAAAAAAGAGTAAAGCTAAAAGGAACAAAGAGATTGATGAAGTGAACAACACTAACTTGAGCTAAATATCAATAACAAATTAAGTATCAAATTCTAGCCCTAATAATGGAAAAGTCATCAATGATATCCACAAGAACAAGACTAGACATGTCAGCATATGCAAAACCATAGTTTGTTAATCTAGAGGAAGCTCATTTTTAATAAGGGCACAACTACGCAAAGGAGAAAAGAGAAAATTTACCACCAAATATTATATATATATAATATTATATATATATATATAAGGCTTCATTGTCAGTCGAATTGTGGAGTCCAAGTCTGAACCTAAACTGAATCTTATTTATATATAATCAGGTTTCAGCTCTAGTCAGATTGTGCAGTCCCAATCTAAATCTAAATCGAATCTTAAAAATTTTAAAGAAAGAAACTCGACCTTGAACTAAAACTTGGTTAACTCAAACAAATTCACTGACTTTGGATTTGGGAAGAAGGAAAAGAGTCATCTTGGAGAAAATAAAGAAATTTCATTAAGATTCAAGATATAAAAGAATGAACTCTTTTGTTTTGTATTCTTTCATATTTACTTTTGGTTTTATTTGTTGGATTATGAACTAAATTGCGATAGAGATCTAGACAAGATGAACTCTAAAACCTATTGCTTGAACTTATTTATCTATTTAAAGAAAGATCCATGTTTTCTTGTGAATTATTTACGAATCTATATTGTGTTGAATTAAGATATGTTAGTATTTTGGTTCAATTTTAGATTTAGTACATAGAAATTGATAAATTATATATAAAAATATATCAAGTCATGAGTAATGAGATTTGCATAAAACCCTGTAGATAAGCTACACAAATCTCCTAGTATAGAGTACAATCTATTAAAAAATTTATACAACGAGTTAATGTATATTGGGAGTTTTTATTTTAGTAAAAATTTCAATCAATCATCTTAAAGATAAAGATTGTATGTCTTGAGAAAAAAATATAGTCATACCTTAGAATTTTTGTTGATCCAAAAACTAGGTTAATTATTGAATCAAGATAAATTGGAGCATAAAAAGGTTTTAAGGAGATTTTACGTCTAGATCTTCACTAACTAGTATTGTTGATTCTTGCTGACTGCTTTAGTTTTGCACTCTTTACTTTTTGTTCCAGCTTACAAGGCCCATGTGACTATGGACTGAGTCCAGACACATTATTTAATAATGGGTGTAAAAGGGAACTTCTCTTTTTTTAAATATATTTATTTTGTGACACAAATGATCTCAAAGGTGGGTGGCAATGCATGGAAAGGACAATACCTTTGGTACACTACCTTTCCGGAAATATCAAGCCGCTGTAGATACGATACGATACTTCCCTCCCCACCCAAATACAAATTCGTCACCATTCTGGTCCATCAATTATGATGGACGGCTGGGAGAGAGTCATTCATTACTATGGATAGAACAGAAGCTATGGCGAGTCCGTATCGCAACTTTAATGTGGATCGGTTATCTGGGGCACTGTGTCTCTGTGTTTGCTATTTAGGACGGGGCTAGTTTTTTGTGGGGATAGGAAGCTTTTCATGGCGTACACGTGTTATGTGAACGCTATTGCTAAAGTTTGTCTGTATTGTCTTGTCAAAAGTGTACAGTTTTTTGATACGATATCAAATCCTGTAACTAAAAAGTAGTAGTATTTTCAGAACATTAAAGGACACTTGTTTGTTGATTAAGGCATTAACTAAAACCAAGGATGAGGTTTCATCCTTAGGCGGCAAAACGTGGCGTTTTGAGACTCGAGAGCCGCGAGCCCTCAACCCCGTTCGTCGTCACGTGACTATGGAGCGCTCTGCACGAGCAGAGGCTTTTTTGGCTAATTTTGTTATAGGAAAAAGCCAAAAGATAATTCATTTTACGCAGGTGGGTCCCACGCGGCACTTCTCTTTCGGCTCGGCCGCTTAACTTTGTCGTTTCTGTTAGCTTCCCCACTTCTCCACCCCACATGCGCAGCTTCAGCCTTTTCCCATTCACGTCCACTAAATTGCGCCAGACGCTTTATCCTGCGCACTGTCCCCATTCATTTCCTAGTTCCATTGCTGCGCCTGTGAGATTTACCCATTTATCGTTGTTGCTTATTGATCTCGTGTTTTTAGCAATATTAAGGTTCTTCGTTTTTTAGCGTTTTTTTATGTGGTGAAGGAGTGATCTTGGACTTTGAAGGTTCGATTCTCTTTGCGACTTTTTTTGAATGAGATAAAAGTGGGCTATTCTCTGAAGAAGGATCTCTGTCGAAGTTTCTGGCTTTTGCTTCTGAATCTCTTAGGGTTAAGGAGCCGAGTTTCATGGCTGGGAACAGTGAAGTTAACGTCAATGAAAGCAAGGTAATTCCTTTTCTTGTTCTTTCTTCTTGTTATTGCTGCTTGTTTCATAATGAGATACGTTGTTGTTTCTATTGAGTTTGTTTGGGTTTCTCGCTTGTTTGTGTTTTGGTGCTTGGAGTTTCATATTCAGCAGGACTGATGCTGGATTTTTAGGCAAAATACGTTTTTGTGAACAGGGTTTATTGACCTGGGATTTTGAAAGTGGTGATTGTTGTTAAGAAAAGTTGTTGTGAATCTTATGTTTTATGCTTTATCTCTAAATAGGACATTTCTGCTCTGTCTCTTCTGTTTTTCAAGATTCCTTGTAATTTGAACTTCGAGTCTTCACTTGTTGCCTTTTTTCTCAAAATTGGAAGCTTGCTGGTTTTTCCTCTTTTGGGGCTTGATATAATAACAAACCGTTGTTGTTTGGGGCTTTTTTGGAATCTAAGAGCATGTATGAGGAGTTTTATCAGCTTTGCCCTTTTGACGTTAATGGTTCTATGATTTTTCCTTCTACAAAAAAGGTTCTATGATTTTCCATCTGTAGTCCTGACTTGATTATTAAAGTTCAATTTAACTACCTTTTTCTCTTTAGGCTTTGGATCAGTAAACTCTGAATACCGTGATCTGGTTATATGCTTGTCTGCATGCTAACACTTGATTTCACTATACCTTGTCATAGTGTCACTTTTCATTCTTGGTTTATTTAGTGTTGGGCACTCGCTCTCTAGTTCAGCTTATAACATTAATCGTATAGTTAATGCAAATCCCAAGTAAGATCTTCTAATAATTCTGACTGGCTTTTTAGTCATTCATATTTGTTACTAGGAATTAATTTGGTAAAACATTTTTCTTCATTTTCTGTAGTTGGTAGTTCCTCTAAATACGTGGGTCCTTATTTCAAATTTCAAGTTGGCTTACAATCTCCTTCGACGGCCTGATGGAACTTTTAATCGCCATTTGGCTGAATTTCTGGACCGAAAAGTTCCAGCCAATGCAACTCCAGAAAATGAAGTTTTCTCATTTGATGTTATCATTGATCGTGGAACCAACCTTCTCAGCCGGATATATCGACCAGCATCTGGGGAGGAAACTCAACAAAATATTGCTGATTTTGAGAAGCCTGTAAACTTGGAGGTTTTTCCTGTCATAATCTTCTTTCATGGTGGAAGCTTTGTACACTCCTCTGCAAATAGTGCTATTTATGATACACTATGCCGTCGACTAGTGGGCATGTGCAAGGCTGTGTTGGTGTCTGTAAATTATAGACGTGCACCTGAAAACCGATATCCATGTGCTTATGATGATGGGTGTGCAGCTCTTAAGTGGGTCAATTCAAGAACTTGGCTTCAAAGTAAAAAAGATTCCAAAGTTCATGTATACTTGGCTGGTGATAGCTGCGGTGGTAACATTGTGCACCATGTTGCTTTGAGAGCAGTTGAATCTGGAATCAAAATATCAGGAAACATATTGCTCAACCCCATGTTTGGTGGCCTGGAGAGAACGGAGTCAGAGAAGCGATTAAATGGGAAATACTTTGTTACTATCCAAGATAGAGACTGGTATTGGAGAGCTTACCTCCCGGAGGGAGAAGATAGAAATCATCCTGCGTGCAATCCATTTGGGCCAAGAGGTAAAAGTCTTGTAGGAATGAAGTTTCCCAAGAGTCTTGTTGTTGTAGCTGGTTTGGACCTTATTCAGGACTGGCAGTTGGATTATGTTGAAGGGCTCAAGAAGGCTGGGCAAGATGTGAAACTTCTATATATGGATCAAGCAACGATAGGATTCTACTTCTTGCCTAATAACAATCACTTCCATACTGTTATGGATGAGATAAGTAAATTCGTGTGTTCAGACTGCTAGCAGACTTAACTTTACAAAACTGGAAACTAGATATAACAGGGGTTTGACATCATAATTGGATGATGTTGAAGGTCATTTGCTGTTTGTAGAGTGTAATGTAATATTTCTGGACGTTTTATTGGTAACCAGTGCAAGTTCTGGGGTCCGGTTCTTTTTTCTAGGGGGTGCAGGATGTGGTTTGGCATTTAGCTGGCTTGATATTTTCTGTTCGGCGTTCAAAATTGTCTACAATATGGTGTTGTAGCTTGATGAGAAGAGCTTTCGTGGCAGGAGGAAGCTGTTTGACTGAGTTTAGCAGAGAAACCAAGCTTACTGTCTCCCAGGATGTCTTCGACAGAAGTTGAGTTGAACATTCGGTGGCTGACTAATTGGCGTTGGTGTCTTGAAAATGTGATATTAGCTAATTTAGAAGATGGATGGCAAAATTCCATGGTGTCGTGATGTGTATTCATACATTAGTATATATAAAAGGTGCTTGTTTATCTTCCCTTGTTGTTTAGTTACCAATCTCTGTTTTCTTGTTACCTCTATTTGATTTATTACTGTTTTACAGTTAACTGGCAACTGTAAATATTATGATAATTTCATTCATATAAACTGTGAAGTAAATGTGGTATGTTCTTGTGAAATGTTTTTTACTCATTCAACTTATATCAGAATCGACGAGGCATATCATTTCGGTCTTCGAATTAAGTAATGATCTTGAGAAATGTTTCAGAAATGCTGTGCTCCTTGTTATAGCTGACATTCTTGTATGATTCATTGATTGATGGCATTAAAATCCACATTCTGCATATTCATGTTTAACCAGATGAGCAAACATTGTTCTACATATCCGATGCTTAAATGTTCTTGTTGGACATGCCATATTTGGGATTTGTAATGGCGCTGGTTATTACGCCATAAACTCTCATTAGATACGTTACCGCTTCACTTCATTGATTTTGGCTCACTTACTGTCTGAGGTGCATTGATTATATGTTCTCGACGGTGAACATCCTTTATTAACTTGATTATTGTTGAAATAAGGGTATTTAGATTCCAGGGGCTAGGATTATAGTTCATGGATCCAGAGATTGTAGAGATTAACATACACGGGAGTTTGTTAACGTATATTAAGAGTTTGACTTTTCGAAGATAGACTATCTGGTATGATGTAAACTAAAACTTTGCATATTCTTTAAACTATCAAGAGCGTTAGCCATTGGAATTGTTTTGTCAAAACGATTGTTAACACAAGTGGGAAGAAGCCTGGAAGCGTGCGGCTCCTTTGTCCACTTATTTTGATACCCCGAATGAGCTCGAAGTCCACTTACAAAATAGGGCAAGCGCAATGTAACAAATGATTTGAGGCAATCGTAAGTTCTGGAAGTGATTGAGATTGATTTGATATGTTCTTGGCCGTTTTTTACACCCGTACTTCATATTAGTACAAAACTTGGCTTATTGAAGGAAGGGAGCCCGTTTGGTGTGGTTGGAGTGTGGTGTTGCTAACGGGGGACCACCTCAACAATCATTTTTAAGCTACTTGTGGTTTTGGAATTTTGCTATCACGAGGGGTTAAGACTTGAGAGGAGTATTAGGCGCAGTGAACCTTCTTTATAAAGACATCTAGCCTTCTCTGATTGACTTTTGGAGGCAGATGCTAAAGAGGAAACATGGCTTATTAGCTGCAGCTTTGCTGTTGTTTGATAAGACATGAACCATTGTTCAAGGCCTTAGTAGAAATTATATTGGACATTGAAATCACCTTTAATCATGAGGCATGACTAGGATTCCCAACTAGAGCATCATGGACTTGAATTAACTACCATACTAGGTGAAATGCTGAGACTGCAAAAGGAGACGTCCTTATACAATGGGTTCAATGTTGTCCCCGGCTCTCTCCCACTTCTCCATTTAGGATGTTCTCTTCTGATCTAGCTTTAGCTGTAACTTAGTTGGCTTTTGCCCTTAGCTTAAGGGAGAAAAAAGAAAAGAGAGCTTGCCACACATAGTAGGTAATCAATTAGAATCAGACTTGACGCACCCAAATTCCTTTTTTATCACTTAGAATCATTTCCTTTACCTGTTTTCAGATATCTGCCCTAATTGCAATGTATTATGAATAGGTGTATATAAATGAATAGACAGGTAAATAAGGAACATACTCAAAACTGTTAAGAAGATGAAAATAGCAACTATTGTCAGAAGTTGATTGTCAGGTGTGCATGATATAACAAGATTCATTGAAGGAAGAAATATGGAAGGCTTATCTGCATTCCTCCAACAAATGGAATTTTGCAGCTTTATGCCAATGATTGCCCATTTGGATTACAGTGCTCCATTTCATAGAAATTCATAAAAACCCAGTGCAATAGAAAAGGATTACAGTAATTCATTTCATAGAAATTCAGAAATTCCATCACAGTGAAAAGTTCTGGCTTATCATGATCAAAGTTTCTTCAGACCATGTTCTCATGTTTACTGGCTTGTTGCCAATTTCCAGAATAAATTTCCATGTTACTCCTATTCAGAATGTTCCAACCATAAACGTTTAAAGTGCGCAAAGTTAAGTGAATTCTGGTACCTGAGCAATATAACCAGCTAAAACAAAGAGATAATAAGTAAAAATTGCTATTACAGTCACAGAGAAAAGGGCATCATTTTGCCCTTTTACAAGACATCACTCATTCAAAAACTGAAGTTTCACTAAGAAAGGTTAGTCAGTCAACGTACTTTAGCAACATAAGCAAGAATCGCCGCAGCAAAAAATGTTGTTGCTGAAGTGACCACAGCCCAAAAGTTATTCTGCTTTCGGGCCTTTGCAACAGAATTTTGCAGAAGTTCTACTTCTTGTCTCATCTCAACAACAGCTGTTTCCTTGTCTCTAAAAGCATTCATGATGACTTCAAGTTCAGCTGCAAATGATTCAATCTCATCATCAAGCTTCCTTTCACTAACCGTTACTGCTTCCTTTCCATCATCAGATTGGCGCACCGATGATGCAGTGCTCTTCAACATTTTCAGGACTCTTTCTGCTTTAAGGACAGTTGATTCTACTCTCGAACTCAAGTTCTCAACTTCCCTTTCAGCCTTCAACAGATTGTTCTGCACTAACTCTTTTTCTTCGTTCAATGAACCAAGTTGGTTTATTATTTTCTCTTTTTCTATGACCAAATTCCCACATTTGGTCTCCATCCTCACAAGTTCTTCTTTGGTCTCTTCAATCTTCTTGTCCATTTCCTGGACCTTTAACTCCAAGCTGACAACATTCTTCTTTTCCTCATCAAGGTCCCTCTGAGCATCGTCCCTCTCTAGTCTTACTTGAGCCAACGACTCACTATTATAGCGAACTTCAGATGCCAGTTGTTTATTCTTATCTTCTTGATCTTTGATGGATTCTTGCATTGCAGACTCAATATCCCTTAGTTCATCAACCACGTGTTGCAGCTGCACAATTTCACTCTCCTTGCCAGCTTTCTCCTCCTCAATTTCTTTCTTCTCCTTTAACAACTTCTGATTTAATTCACTCTTAGCCTTCAGTTCAGTGTTGACAACATTCATACGACTTTCTAGCAAACCTTTTTCCTGCAATAACTTCTTAATAGTTTCTTCTCTCTCTCTCTTTTCACCCTCCAAAGCATCAATTTTCATTGTCATTGTCTTCTCCTTCACAGCTGCCTCACTGCATCTCTTCTCCAACTCCAAAATGTTTTCACACATAACCTTCCCATCCGTTTGTAATCTTAATAAAGACTCATTCAATTCCTTGACTACTTTATCCAACTCATTAATCTTTCTTATTTGTCCATTTTTCTCCATTTCAACCTCATTCTTCTCCCTCACAAGCCTTTCCATCTCTCTCTTCAAATCCCCTATTTCTCCCAATCTCTCCTCCAAGCTCCCCTCAGCTAAATCTCTTAGCCTTATCAGTCCTTCAATGCTTTTCTCCATTTCCTTTTTCTACTTAGTCAAAGCTGAGTATTGTTTTCTCAAATTTTCAAACTCCTCTTTAGTTTTTCTTTCCTTTTCCTCTGCCTAGATGGTTCTGTGATAGGTTTCCACTACAAATACATTATCCTCAATAACTAGTTTTTCTGTTGGTTTACTAGTTTGTGATGATCCAGGTTGTGATTGAGAGGAGACATTGTGAGCAGGGTAAGGAATTTGGGAGGTTTGGCTCGGTGTCTGTGGCTGTATTGCTTGGTAAGGTATCTGGTGTGTGTAGGTTGGTTGAGACATATATGTCTGAGTTGTTTGAGGTTGAGACAAGTAAGATTGAGACAATAAAGGTTGAGATGTGTAGTGTTGTGGAGTTAGTGCATTTTCAGAATTTACAACATAGTGAGCTTGATAAACTTATGATCCAGGAGTGTTTTGATAGGGCTGTGGTTGTATTGTCATTTGATTTGAAGAAGTGTTTTGTCTTTGTAGGGGATATATTATAGGTGATTTTCCAAAAATGGGATTTTGTGGGTTTTGTTGCTCTGCCATCCACTTCTCATAGCACACTCTCTTCGAATGTCCCCTCTTCCTATAGTGAATGCAAACTACACTTTCATTCCAGTAACACTCTTTAGCTGCATGATTACTTTTCCCACAAAATCTACAATTTAGAATCATTCCCTATCTTGTTGTCCTGGATCCACCTTGCATTCAGTTGGCATTGTTTCCAGGATATTAGTTAGTGTTTTGGAAGTTCAGGTAAGGCATTTGCTGAAGGAATTGTGTTTGAGGATACAATTGGGACATCTGATACTGCATGTGGCTTTGGTAAGACTTGTTTTGAGGATATGATGTCATCTAGTAAGGATTTTGGGTGTTTTGTGGCTGATTTTGTGAGTGTTGTGGCATCTGTGGTTGCACTGCATTTGGTTAAAGGACGTTTTGGTTCAGATTTTGTGTCTGGGTGTGGATTGGTGGGGTTTCTGGTACTTTTAAACGCTCATCCTTTAAGACATACTATTCTCCTTCTCCTCTAATCCCATGCCTCTCCTCATGCATTTCAAACACATTGAAAACCTGCTCCAATGTCACTAAATCAGGATCATTGCTAAACTGCTATTTCACTGGTGCTTTGCTAGCTTCAAACCTCAAGGGTAATCTACTAAAAAATTTATCAAATAATCTCTCAGAACTGGTATTTTCACTAAACTCTTTCAACTGTTGCACTAAGCCTATGAATCTAGTTTTTGTTGCACTCATATTCTCTTTATCCCTCATTAAAAAATTTTCAAAGTTTCTCATCACAACCTATTTCTTCAATCTCAGTGATTGAGTTGAGCCTACATACTCCAGCTTCACTGTGTCCCATAGCTCTTTATCACTTTTAC
>JANSVB020000061.1:2956021-2966394 GCA_025504935.2 Erythroxylum haughtii
TTCTCCATCTTCTTCATTTCATTTTGTTGACAACCTCCACCAAATTTGAATCTAGTGTTGGTTTATGCCCTTGCATCCAGTTTTTGGTTGTATATTTATTTGTATAAATTTTGTTTTTTTATTCAATAAAAGACATTTTTTATCTTTATGTATTTGTTAATAATTCAATTAATCATAAAGATAAAATCCTTGGAATAATTGTTATGCAATTAGAAATTATAATGTGATTATAATTATGATATTTGAATTGAATTTTGTATTATTCCTAAAATATTCCTAGTCATAGTTTCATCAAGACGGTGTATTGATGAAATGGTTAAACTAACACGTATTTGTTTCTTTCTTATGAAGAAAGTAATCGATCTCATAGATTAAAGTGTGGAGATACTTAAACAAATATGTGGGTGCTTATTAGAGATTAAGTTCATTAAACTGACCCAATTATGACAATCTCGAGTGGAACATTATTTGTGTGTCTGTGGATTATCTCATTATGATGATTGTATAATTGATCCTTAGACTTGAGATTATCAAAGTTATCTCATGTAGGAATTACTATGTTTTAATGCTACTTATTATGTTCTATTCTTGTAATAGTTCAATTCTGTAGTTATTGGATATAGTATAAACTATATGGAGATAGTTGAGCAAATCAATAAAGCATTCATTATCCTAAAGTAATTATGGAGAATGTTGTGTTGTTCTTGATTAGTAATAATTTTAGAAATCTCTAGCCAAAGTAAATTGAAATTTGGAAAAGATATTTTCAAATATCAATTATAAATCATATACTAATTAGCAAGAACGAACATGATTAGATTATTTAGAGTAGACACAAATTTCATACTCTAATTCCAATTGGAACATTAGATGACAAAAGGATTAATTTATACGTTATAGCTATGCATAGACTGGTTAAGTCAAACCATTTTGACATTCTTAATATTTGGGTGCTCATAACATGTTGCTAGACATTAATCATGATCTATGATTATAAATTGTTTAATTAGGGAAATAATGATAAATTAAAAGGAGTTTTAATTTATTTGATTCTAATTACAAATTAGAATTATAATTTATAATCATGGCCAATATATTAGGAACTTAATGAGTCATACACAAAAGGTCTATAAAGGAGAAAATGAAATTTGAATTAAGTTGGACTTTATTGAGAAGTTTTAGAAACTTTAAGGGTCAATATGTGATATTTGATGTTATAAGGTTTAATTCATAATTATAATTAAAGTTTGACTTTAATTGTAATTTTAAAATAATCAACTTCGACTTTCAAAAACTTCACTCAGGAATAAGGTGATTAGAGAATTGTATAAGGGAGATTTAGTTAGTCGCTTTGGTAGGTGAGAAAGAGATACTATTGGCCAAAGATGAGGAGAGACATTATTATTATTATAGAGCGGTGTCAAGTTTGTCAAGCTTATAATGAACATGCTTCAAATGATGTTTTGTACATGCCATTGCCAGTAGATTTACATGCTTGCCCTTAATCCCAAACACCAACCTTATCTCCAACTCTTTTTCTAAGCATAATAACTCAAGATTAGATTTATAGGCTTGCTCTTAATCCCACACATCAACTTTATCCACGATTCTTAATAGTCCACTGTTGGCAAAAGCCGAAGTCCCGGGCCCTAGGACTCATTCTAACTGAAACAAGGAGTCGGTCTTTGCCAATTCAAAAAATATTCAATTTTAGGGAAGCAAAACGCACTTAGCGCCAACCTTATTTAAAAGGCTCCTTACTATTACCATAGACACTCCTTTTGGCAATCTTAATGACTTAGGACTTAGAACCAATATTAGATATACAGGCTTGCTCTTAATCCCAAACACCAACTTACCCCACACGCATATTAGATAACTGTACAATCTTTTTCATTAGGTGTCAGTAATCATTCTTTTAATACAAAAACTATTGGCATATGTCGATAATATCAAACACTACTGATTAAAAGTATATGTATATGTCAATAATATTAAAGATTAATGCAACTGAGTGTTTTGAAAACTATTAAATAAAGACTTTGGTGCAGCTAGTCCTTTGTCGCTTTTTAATTATTCATTGTTGATGATATCAATATGGATTAAACAATGAAACAAGGTGGGATGCTTTCCAAAAGTCGGTATCAATGCAGAAGCCTTTATGTTATTCCTTTCATGTTCTGTTTAACTGAAAAAGGTAACAAATTTGAGGTAGCCCTATTTGAATCACAATTTGCTTCAAAAGACATTAAAGTTAATAGCCCCCAGGAGCTCCTCCACTAAAATCTCCTCAGGAACTTGCTTAGTTTACAGGTCTGCCTTGATCATGAAGATTAACCATTTCAGCCATAAGCATGAATTGACTCTTTTTGAGAATTTGCAATGCTTTAGTTATGCATTATCTTGTGTATAATATAACTATTTAAATTAATAATTTAAATTCAACCTGACTTAATAGCGATAGCTACTAAGTTATTAATTTTAAAAGACCTAGTCCTTATCGCTATTTAATCAAGTTATATTGTAGACACTGGTTCAATTGAGAACTAATTTTTAAGAGTGAATCAGATCAGATAGCCGACCGATCATCTGTCGAACCGGTCGGACCGGTCGGTCGGATCTGATTTTCAAAACAGAGCATCTAACTATGAAGGAAAGTCTTAAAATAAGTGCGTGAGAATGCAATTTATATGCAAGTTGAAGCAAGCAGCCGGCGGCATCAATTACAACACTTTGTCTGTAGTTCCCTTGAACGGAAACGCTCATGGAGATTCAATATTCCACATATGACGCTCACCACGAACATGCTCTGGCGTTTTACGAGGATCGCAGGAAAACATTCGAGGAGGATGAGGAGTCCTCTTGGATGACTGATCCTATATGTGACGAGTGTCAGGAAGTGGTCGATGGGGATGCCTACTTTTGTGAAACTTGCGATCAGTATTGCCTCCACGAGTCATGTCTCTCTACGTTTCCTGATGAAATTTCACATCCTTTACACCCACCTCACCCGCTCGTTTTTCGCACTACACCTCCTAGTTCTCAAACCTATGCCGTTAAGTTATCTTCCTGGAGTGGTGAAACAGTTTTCATTTGTGATGGATGCAGACATATTAGTCGTGGATTTGGTTATCATTGCACAGAATGCCGTTTCAAGTTGGATACCAAGTGTGCTCTTTCAGCTACTGGCGATTGGGATCAGAATAATATAACAAAAACCAACATTTTCCATTTTAGCCATGAGCATGAGCTCGTCCATTTCTGCCTTAACAAGTCGGAATTTAAATCCAAGATTTTTCGACGCCAGAAGTGTAAGAGTGGATGCGGAATGCCATTCGACAGTCAGACGTATGGCTGCTTTGCCTGCGGGTTCTACCTCCATAAACGGTGTGCAGAAATATTGTCCGAGGAAATTCACCATCCATACCATCCTAATCATCCATTGTGCGTTGAATATTCTCCAAGTAAGTTTGTCTGTGAAATTTGTCGAGATCTTTCCAAAGGCTTTCTCACCAGGTGCAAACAATGCGAGTTCAAGCTTGAATTCAACTGCGCCTTTAATTATAACTCTATTCAAAGGTTTAGTGATGGCATTGTGAAGAGTCGAGTTAACCATTTTAGCCATAGCCACACACTCACTCTCTTCAATTCCTCGGAGGAACTAAATGATGGTGATGTTTGTTACGGATGTAAGTTGCCACTTCGGCCTCGAGATCCGGCCTATGGTTGTTTTGAATGTCCATTTTACTTGCACAAGTCATGTGCTGAAATCCCAAAAAAAGTATTACACCCTTATCATCCATCTCATTATCTTCACATTCAACTTGCTGAGGCTAGTAAAGCAAGATGTGATGCTTGTAGAGAGGAAAACAATGGGCTTGCCTATTGGTGTTCCCAGTGTGACTTTGGCCTCCATCTTCTTTGCGCTGTTAATTCACTCAGCGTAATTTCTGCACTTAAAAACGATATTCATCAGCATGACCTCTTTTACTTTGTGGCTCCACAATATTTAGCTAACTCAAAAATTCCCTGCAACATGTGTGGCAATGACTGCGAGGACTCTTTCTACCTCTGCTTGGAATGTTCTTATTATGTTCATATGGAATGCATTCCAATACCTCTTGACATCTTCAAGCGTGATGTCCATATGCATACACTTACGCTCATGGCTCCAGAAATAGTCAATGACGGCGATATTTCCCAGGAATACTATTGTTATACTTGCGAAAACAAGAGGAATCCAGAATACTACTTTTATTACTGTCAACAATGCTCTGAAAGTGGTGGCATCTACACCGCTCACATTGAATGCGTGGCTTCTTCCGAGGTAAGAAACTTCTGATTTACCATGAATTTATACTAGTAACATGTTGATCTACAATTATCAGGGGAAAGCAAAACCCAAAATCATGTTTCATTTTTCGCGACTTAGCAGAGCCGAAAGAGCACTAAGATTTTAAATTGCCCACCCAAAATTATACTAAGATTATCAGGGATAACAACAATCGATGCGAATACAATTATAAAAAACTAAAATATGATTGCAATAAAATTTGATAATGGTACTAACTAGTGCAGAATGCTATTTAATTACATTAAGTTTTTATTTGTTTCATTTTGCACAAGCTTGATTAGGGATAGTCTTACTTCCTTGTGCAGTTAATAGAAGTAGAGTCGTATCATGGGTTAGAGAATGAAGAAGGACAAGAGGAAGAACAGGATTATCAAACGAAGTATCATACTTCTGCAGAGTTTTCTCAACCACAATGCAAGAGGCAGGTCGAGGTAATTTGATGTTTAACTTAAGAAATGAACTTACTTTCACGGGTATTCCTAAATAATTATTTAGAGTTAAGAATTTCAAAACTATTTACATCAAATTTTTATTTAAAAATTAAAATGATAACTAAATTGAGTGTAGTATATCAATATTTAACAAGTCCAAGTCCTATTATTCCTGAATTTCAAAGTGGAATATTTGGTTAATGTAAGATGAGTTATCAAAGAGATGCATGAATGATTTTGAGTTGAAGTTAATAAATAATAAGATACTACTCAACTAGAAGTCATGGTTATTTATACAAAGTAGTTTCAATTTTTATTTGTTGGTAGTCATTCTCTCCATTATGATGCAGATAAAAGATTTCAAGAATGATCATGTGTTGATCTTATTTGATGTAAGGATGAATGAATACTGTTATGGGTGCAAAGCAATGATATATAGTTCGGGATATACGTGTGATTATTGCAAAATCAGTTTGCATAAACAGTGTGCAACTTTACCCCTTCAAATAAAGCATCCACTTCACCCTTCTCACCTTCTCAATCTCGTACCTCCACATGACGACCTGCGTTTTATCTGTGATGGATGTGACAACTTTTGCTATGGATATGATGACCCAAGCTACGAATGCAAAGAATGTGGTTTTGTTCTTGACATTAAATGTGCTTCTCTATTTGATGCCAAGTCCCATAAATTTGAGAAAAAGAAGAAGGGAAGTAAAGTCATATTGCCTCATTTCATTCACAAGCATACACTCAAACTGGCCAATTTTGTACAGGATCTTAAATCGACGTGTAATTTGTGTTTTTTGTTCATTGAAGGTGAAGCTTATTGTTGTGTTCAATGTGAATTCTTTCTTCACAAGTCTTGTTGTGACGAGACAACCCAATATATACAGCACCAGTTTCATTCACATCAACTTGAACTGGGTGAGTTTCACTTCTATGGTCACTGTGATGCATGCGACTTCAAGATTTTGGACTCCATATCCTATCGTTCCCATGACTACAGATTTCACTTCCACATTACATGTGTCAAGTACCTTACCTCCAGTCTCAAATATAAGTTCCATGAGCATAACCTTTTTTACTTTGTGGCTAAAGATGACCTAAGGGATCTCAACTACTACCTCAAGTGCAAAACTTGCCATCAATATTGCAAGGAGTCTTTCTACCGTTGCATAGAGTGTAACCTTAACTTTCATATTCACTGTATTCCAATACCAGAAAAGGTTAAAGGTATATGTCATATCCACCCCCTTACACTAATGGATTCAGTACGTGAGGAAGGTAGCGATCAAGAATACTATTGTCACGGTTGCGAGGAACCAAGGAATCCAAAACATAGCATTTACAGTTGCAAGAAGTGTCCCTATTCTGCTCATATTGGATGCGTACTCGATGAGGTATGTCATCTGATTTTGATAATAAATGTCTATGTGTGTGTTACATATGCATATAATTAAGAAAAAGTAAGAATAAATGATAAAAGAAAAAAGTAAGAATAAATTACTCTAAAGTCCAATGTAAATATAACAATTATATAGAGATCTCCAACATTTAGAATTCATCAGAGTAGAAGGTTTCCAATTTGATAATTAGTTTAATACCATATTACTCTAAATGGTATATATATGTGTTTTATTTCAGGAAGATGCTTCGCTAAAGATACTGTAATCAAAATTCTATGAATGATTGTCCAAGAAAATACTGGAGCATTCATCAAATTCATGAGCTTGGGTTGTCAGGAGTGGTTCTCAGCATGGCTAGTTTTTTTTTTTAAACAAAAGAACTCGCAATCGCTACTTTTTGGATGCACATTGGGTCAGTAAATTGCTTGATTGACACAATAACCTATAGGTCACATCAATCAAGTACTCTGCATTAGGCGAACCGTGTACAACAAGCTCAATCAAGAAAATGTAAGTAGGAGGAATCAAATACTTAATTTTTTGACCTCATGCCCCTTCACTCTACCGACTCGAGCACCTCCTAGGGCCAACATAGCTAGTTGAACCTACTTAATTCTTAGTTTTATTAAGAATTCATATATGACCTTGATTGAAGTTCAATTTAAGCTTATTTAGATCTGTAGTTGTTTAAAATAATATTGTTCAAGTCTATCTCAATAAACGTGTCTTTTAAAGATATTAGTTTTCATATTACATATGAATTTATACTTGTTAGTATTATATTAGTTTGAAAACTTGTATTGAATGTATAATTATATTTAAAAAAGTATCTTTTTATATTTTTAAGAGTAAAATGATACGTAGCACGTTTTTATCCAATATCTTTTAACTTTCTAAAGTGTTTAATTTTCTCTTTTTCTCTTTAGAAAGGAACTCAAGTCATTATATTAAACTAAATGAAAAAAAATTATATTAATAATCCATCTCCGAAGAGGAGTTACAAAAGAAGATATGATAGTTTGTCAACATGATATTAAGAAAGCTAATAATATAGGGTAATTTGTAGCTCACAACATCATAAATTTAAAGAGCTACATCATGTTTACTATTGTTCAATGAGTGCACGCTTGACTCTAGTTAATGCGCCATCTGGATGCTATAGCAGGAGATACTAGCTGATGTTAACGTTTGGTAAAACAATCGGATAACAAATTTTAAAGCGCCGACTTTTTGGAAAATTTTAAATTTAGTGTTTAAAATTTTAATTTAATAACCAACTTTTTATAATATCATTAACTCAGTTAAATGTTAGTTTTATTAGTATCTTATTGAATTGACTAATAAAATATTTTTTTATCCATGATATATGAAAAATTAATTGCAACTAGCCATCTACATGGATTGAGATACCCAACCTAATATGCAAAAGAGGTTATAGGTTAATGTTTTTGTGCATGTGTATAATTAGTTGACAATTAGTTTTCTACATAGACTCCTACATATCATGGAAAAAAAAGATTCCATTAGCTAAATTAATAAAATACTAACTGAATTAACATTTTGAACTAAGTTGTTAAAGTAAAGTTAGTCTTAATTCTAAATTTTAAAAGTTTGGATACTGAGCTAAAAAATTCCTAAAAGGATGTGTATTTTAGAATTTTTTATCCCAAAAATAATACCTCTTATCCAATTTAGTGTTTTGGGGTAGAAGCTTCCATACATGGTAGTTTTCCCTTGAAAATAGATTAATTTCTTACTTTCCATATCGCACATGTAGCACAAAAGGATATCTTAGTAATGAGAGAATCCGTATCATTTAGTAATGACTTCTAAGATGCTTATGCAAGTAATTCTTCCTAATCAACCTTATTGCATTATTGCAAATATGAGCATTCAATTATTGGATGTAATTTTATAATTCTTTAGAGGCTAAAATATTTAAAGAATAAGTGGTCCTTAATTTCATCATCATTATGAGAGAGTTGACAAATAAGTGAGATAGGGAGGGAACTCTTAATTATTTCTAGATTTAAGAATTTATTTTTGAAACAAGTCATTTTACAAAAGAAAACTTAGGAAACATGCATTTACACTATACCTATTTCATCCAATAAACTTTTAGAGCAAGATTCTTGAAGATTTGAAAAGATGATCTATTGTTAATAAGCTAAAGGAGTGTCTAATTCAATAAGAAACATCTTGTCTATATTGATTTGGAAGGTAATCTAGTAAGTTATCTTCTATAAATTAGAAGCCCTTCGATTTGATAGATCATTCATTACCATTGAAAAGATTAAAAAACTTTAATTTTATGCTTCATTAGATAACTTACGTGGAAAACTTGAGGGAGTAAGTATAGAGGACCGACCTTAAATCAATTTTCATACCACACCCAAGTGGAATTGCTATTACCAATAAAGGATTTGATTTCAGGGCAAAGCTTGTTTCTCAATTTTAGGAAGTTTACCATAGTCCAAGATGAGTCAATATTAGGTTTGATTACCCAAATATGTTGGTTTTACATGTAGTAAAAAGGAACCCAATTCATCTAAATAGATTCCTTGTCTGTAAGGATTCCATAGAGCCTTTTAGTAGGTAAAACATTGCTACTAAGCAACATAGGCCAAATTCCAAAACCCTCTTCCTCTTTAGGTAGACTAGTGTCATCCCATTTAACCTTTACATATGATTTCCTATAGGTATCACCTATCTAGACAAATTTCCTCATAATTTTCTCCAGGCCCTTGGTGACACTGCTAAGCAAAGCCAAATGAGATATCTAATAAGCATGCAATTTATTGAGGAAAATTTTGATGAGTTGAGCTCTACATGCATAAGATAGGCTCTTATTAGGCCAATAGCCTATCCTATTATATATGGAATCAAATGTAGCTTGGCAATCAACAAAATTTATCATTTTAGTTATAATAGGAACAATAAAATATCTGAAAGGAATCTTTCAAATCTTTTACTTTGTAATAAAAGTGAGGTAAGCCTCCTGATTTTTTATAGCAATAAGGACCAAACACCTATCACGACTAAAGCTTAAGCCTAAAAGTGAGCAAAAGTTAAAAAGAGAATCCATGATAACATTAATACTTTAATGCATATAGCAAATAGATAGGGTGAGATATGATCACCTAACCTAATGCCTCTACCACTTAAACATAGGGGTAAGCTTATCATTAATAGGAAACTAAAGCAAGCTATTGAAAAACATTGTTGAGACTAAATAGTAATTAAATGAAGGAACCTAAGAGCCTTAAGAGCTTACAGAATGAAGATCAAATTTATAGTATCAAATGCTTTATAGAAGTCTATTTTCATAAGATTGAAACTAAAAATAATTGCTTCAATTCAAGAATTTCAACTTACTTAGGTATATTGCTTAAATCTTAGAGATGGATTTGTTACAAAATCCTCGTGAGCTGGAATAGAGACATTAAAAGAGCTAGGATTGTGATGGAATTAAAAATGAATCTTAAATAACTTGCCCTGATAACCTCAATATCCCTATACTTATTTGTGGAACTCCTCAAATGTAAATCCTTAAGTCCTAATTTGATGGATTGAAATTTCATATAACACTGCAATTATCATAGCATTCCACTTCCTGGATCAACTCTTTCAAATACTACAAGAAAATAAGACAATCTGCGACGTTTAAAAAACATCACAAAATGTCAAAAAACGTCACAGAATATAATCTGCGACGTTTTAAAAAACGTCAAAAAAACCATCGCGGAATGTGGTGTAAATAAAAATTTTATGTGACATTTTTCATAAAATGTCACAGAAAATACGAACATTTCACGACATTTTAAAAAACGTCACTGAAAGATTGGTCTTTCCATGACGTTTTTTAAAAAACGTCGCGAAATGTATTCCACGACGTTTTTTAAAAAACGTCGCAAAATGTCTTCTGCGACGTTTTCAACAACGTCACGGAATATCTTCCGTGTCGTTTTTATTATTATTTGTATTATTTTTTAATTATCATTTTTTCCATTTTTTCAAAAATTATTTTAATTTAATAATTTTAAATTTTAATAATTATTTTTTAAAATATAATTTTTTAATCTTATTTGTTTAATAACTATTTAATATTATTTATGAATTTTATTTATTTAATAATTCTTCATTTTTTATTATATCATTAATTTTAATAATTATTCATAT
>JANSVB020000061.1:3060725-3071683 GCA_025504935.2 Erythroxylum haughtii
TATTTTATGAATTATATATGTAATTTTCATACTTATTTAATGAATTATTATTTTATATTTTCAGTGGGCCTCAAGGATTTTTTTTAAAATTATTATCTTATGCATTTAGCGAGGTTATTATTTTATCCCATTAGCCCAAGTCGGGACCGAAAAAAATTATTATTTAATCGAGATTATTAATTTATCGAAGTTTTATTGTATACACATCTATTTATATTGTAAGATCTTTATAATACATTATATGTAGATCTATCATAAAGAAATTTTCTATTATGTAGAGATAAGGCTTAGTGCTATCGAACTTTCTTAATAGAACTTCAACTGAGTATTAATGATGATTACGATGATTATAAGAAATCATTCCAACTCACTTAATTATCCAATTTCGCTTATAATTTACAAAGAATTTCTTGTTTAATATGTTTCTATCATCAATTTGACCCTTTTGATTCCGATTTGAATTCCCTTAAAAAGAATGTGCCCATTAAATTGTTTACATTAGTACTTTGGTTTCTACAACTTTCTTTATATGGATGGATAACTTATAATTTGCTTTAAAAGGATGGTTTAATTACTTTCATAATTTAAATATAGCAATATTATTTTAGGATTGCGAGATTAAGGAAAAAAGATAACAGAAAAGCATCAACATAGCATTCAGATTATATCAGAAAACTATTCTGTAAGCTCAGGAAAGAAAAGATAAAAACTTTTCCCCATTTCAATTTGATTAACATCAGCCAGTTAAAGGCCAGCAATCTATTGCTCTCTGCAGCATTCTGGGCTGCCTGGGGACAAAAATAATTGTGTAAATCCATTGTTTGTGCAGAAATCATCGGCTCACTGCCGTGCAATGTGATTGTGGAAATCAATGGAATACATAGAGATGATGAGATCAATAACATCTAAGAGTGAACAGCAAGACAAAAAGGATATGCGAATACTCCAGGAACCATCAGAAAGGTGTCTCTATCTTGTCATGCAATGTTACAACCAAGTCGTGTGCATCATCGAGGAGCTTCCACACATCAAGATGGCCGGCCATGCTATTGCACTCCCTCAAAATCTCATCCATGCTACTGTACTTCTCTATGATCAGTTTCCTCCTCTGCAGAACTGATGCTGCAATTGCATACAGCAATAGATCGTCTGTCGGAGGTGCTTTCTGTCTTATTCTGCTCCATGCAGACTTTCCAATGCCAGCCCTTATGGCTGCTTGATCTGCCCACACCACCTCCCACAGGCTGAGTGTCTGCTCAAATGTTAATTCCCTCCTAAATAGCACAACCACCATTCTATACACGAAAAAGCAATCCTCAGCTTCAAGCTTCTCCAGATGTCTATAGAGATGAGAGTCCTTGCATTTAATAATCCTAGAAACAATACTAAGCTGCCTTCGAATACCAACCTCATCAAGCCTGAAATTATGCCTGGCCTTTTTCATGAAGCCCACAAAACTCCAAAAAGCTTCATGATCTTCAACAATCACAGAAATTATGGGAGAAAGCAGATCACTCATGCCCTGGCAATAACCAATTTCAGGGTCATAGAGTGCATAGGCTTCAAGAATTGAAACTAGTCGTGCAGCATGGAATATTCTGCATGGTTCTAGGTGATCATAGTCTTTCAGCCCAACAGCCTCTGCATACCGACGTGCTCTAGACTCTGATATTGAACCTTGGGTTTGGCAGTAAGATACCCACTCACAGTTGGCTCTCACTGCATCAACACGAATGATCCGTTGCCATGTGGCATAATTCTCAGTGGCAGTGCGCAGGTCTGTGTTTAATTCTGTAACTGAAGGAGAAGCATCGTTATTGCAAGGTATATCAGAAGCTTCCTCTTCCCTGTTGTCTGAGGATGAGGAAGCCTGAATGACATCAGGGTCTTCAGAGGAGTCCGAATCAGATGAGTCAGTGTTCGGTGCAGAAGCATCAGCATTTGTTTCTTCCTTTAGAATATCGTCACCTTCCATCAGTATACTTGAGGGACCATCCGAGTCCATAGTATCTGGACTTTTTTCTCCACTAGAAAGTGAGTCCCTTGCACTAACCACATCTTCACAAGAAGAGGAGTCCGTATCCTGCACAATATTTCTATCGTCTCCCCGGCAGCTTGGTCCACCAATTGCATTTAATTTAAAGCTCTTATCGCTGCATCTAAGAAGCAGCCGACACCGTCTACGGAGCTTTTCATATTCCTTCCTACAGCCACAGAATGTCAAAGAACAGTGAGAACAAATGCCTAAATTAGAAGTGGGGGGTTTACATTCAGAATAAGCAAAATTTGACAATAACCAGCCACTAGAATTTTGAAGATGAGCTGCTAGAGTTACCTTTTCTGGGTTCTTATAGTTTCTCTCTGGCGTTTGGAGCTGTTCAATTCATACCTGTTTAAAGGAAGAAAACTAATATCATCAAATAAGGTATTTAAAGGAACAAAGAAACAGAAAAATTCCAAGAGAACTGTATGAAGAATTTCCAGAGATAGAAATGTTAAGCTTCCATTAAAAGCCACTTCATTTGACTCTTGCGATGTAGAGAAACTCAGTAATATACAACTCAATAAAAAATTAGCGAATCCAAATCTTTCAATTGGATAAAAATTATTAAAAGAACACCCGGAAGCAGAAACATTTTCAAGGAACAAAGAAATGCACGTTCCAAAAGTGAAGAATATACTGCAACATACAGAACTAGAGAAATGCAAAAAAGTTAACAATAAGCCATGTTAATGGATTTGACCGAGGGAAGTCAACTACACAGCTTTTCCGGAAATGGGAAAGATTTCAACAGTCTAAGAGCCACAATATTTGAGAAGTTTGAAAGAGATGATCGCCTGAAGAGATATAACAGTCACACCCTTTGCTAACAAATCATATGGTTGAGTATGCTTACACTCCAAGAAGGAAAGGCCAAACCTCTGATCTAACACTTGGATCAACCCCCTGTATCAAGAAATAAAAGAGATAAATCTCCAAAAAAGCAAAACCGAGTTAAAGAGGAGCAATTCTAATGATTACTCACTCCACTTCGAACTTTTTTCAAGAACTTTATGCCACCATCACGGAATTTCCCCTCTGTTGTAAACAAACTCCTCCATTGTCGAGGAGTAAGTGCACGTTTTCTTTTCCTACGTGACCATGGTGATTTTAGACGGCTCCTGAAGTGAAAGAACAGCGATCAAAGTTATCATAAATTTATGAATCAAGTGATTGTAGTAAGATGCAATGGGAAACAAGAAAAGAAGGCACTAATGATGAGAAAGAGGACAATCTAAAGAAAATCAAAAAGCCAACAAGCAATCAAAAGTAAGGCTGAAAAGTCCACGAACTAGTCAGTTTTCAACAAATACTGTCAAGTGCCACTATTAGAGAAAAGAAGCTACATTGTTGCACCTAATTTTACTGTCCCTCCTTCTCCTTCTAACCTTCCTTTCTGATTTTCCCTCGGTTCTTTTCTTCGATAATGTACAGGTGGTTCGAAGCACAGCAGTATTTCAAGCAAAGAAGAAGATAACCTGAACCTCAGAATGTCAAACTTTAAAAGCCACAACACAACACTGTTACTTCATAAAAATCTCTACACATAACCACTTGTTTTGGTCAATAACTCAAAATGCAAGGAATTTTTTAGCTTCCCTCAGAACAAAAAGACTGTAAACCACCGAAAGTTAATATTTTCATTTAAGAATAACAAAGAAAGAAGTTCATACTTGATTATTCACGTTACATAGAACTGGATCGTCATACAGAGTCATTAAAATACTATTTAAACAAGTTCAACCCTACAAATCTATACTTCCGTCGGAAGAAGTGAACACAGGTACAGTGTTTCTCAAAGAAATTCCACTTCAGTGAAGTACTTAAGAAGGTGACAATTAAGTCAACCCGTTAAAACCAAAGAACATTACTTTAATTAGAGCAAAGGAAAGTAAAAAAAAAATATATAGAAAATAAAGACAAAGGGAACTAGACAAGGAACAAACACTGGATTCAACTATAGATTGACACTGAAAAAATGATTTTGACGATAACTCGAGATCGGATCTGAATAATGAACAAAGAACATTACTTTAATCACACATAAAAATCAGCGAATCAGGGAAGAAAGGGACTTGAGAGCTCACCGATCAGAAGAGGAGCAAGAAGCCGGTGAGGATGAATTAGCAACGAATAAGACGGAACGCAAATGAACCCATGAAGAAGAGGACGACGAGCCTGTCGACGAGGATGACGGAGAAGATGGATTTGAAGACGACGACGACGTGTGACTTCGTTTTAGAGCTTTCATCTACTTTACTCTCTTCTAACTTTACTTCTTTCTTTATTTTTCTGTGTCTCGATTACTTACTGCTACTGCATATAACAGGCGGCGAACACAGCGATTACAGCCAAAGCTGTGACGGCCATGGACACAATGGAAGGCGGAGCATACCACCATAAACAGCCGGCGGAGAGCTGAACTCCAGTGCCGGCGACGACGAGCATTGAAAAGATAACAGCGATCTGTGATTGTAACAAAAAGAAGACTTGGTTGTTCTTGGGACTTTAGCTTTTGCTTTCTTTTAAAATAACAAAACAAAGTGGAGGGAGGAGAAAAGAAGAGGCAGAAGAAGGAGGAGGGGATCGATATGATTGAGGTTTTTTTTTCTTTTTCTTAAGGTCTTTTACATCAACTGAAATCAACAACTGCTGCTTTGTCTTTGGTTTGGTCCACTCCCATTCCCATGTTTAATTTATTCACCTTTTCTTTTTTTCTTTTTCTTTTACTTTCTTTCCTCTTCTCATCGTTCTAAAGACACTTTGTCTTTCATCCCCCTTGATTTTAACTAAATAGAAGAACCCTTTTATTATTATTAGGTGAAAAAATAGCCTCTGAGGTTAGAGAACACATACACACCGTCAAACTTGGTCGACTCTCATCTTCCATGGAAATGTGTCTTTAGGAGCTACTTCTATCAAATTCTCTGTATACGTTAGTAAATTTAAAATGATAATTATTCAAGACTTTAGAATTGTGCCTCAAAGAGTCAATCGCGCAAGAAATAAATAACATCTGGTGGGTGAGAACTGAGAAGCAACCCCCAAATGAATTGGAACAACTTCCAGTCATTGAGGTCACCTTCTTTTTTTTTCTAATACTGAAATAACTTTTTGCTTTTCACCTTTCATGGAATTCTTCTACTTGCTTTGTGTTTAGTATGAATGCGGAGGGTGCAAAATGATGGCTTTGCATCATGACCTTGTGCTAATTATGCAAGTAACTAGGGTTAAGATTATAAGTTGAAATCTTGAAATAAAACATAAAAGAAAGCTGTGTATAATTAATGTACCTTTATACATTGGAACGGTTATGTTTAACTTGTTACTTGGTTATAGAAAATAAAAAATTCCCAATCCAATTTTGTTGACTGAAACTAAACATTATTTATTTCCGTACCAGACCTGATTACATTTATGAGGAATAAATTTCTCTCTGACCTGCTTAAAATTCAAAGTCCTAGCAAATGCAAAGCCATTCTTTTTCTTCTTAAGACGGTAGCAAAGAAGTTATTACAAATGCAAGCTTTTCTTATCATAGTTGTTGGTAATGAATTAAGGTTTCCTTGTGAGAATAGAATTATAATCGTCAAAACTTAAAAAGCAAAAGAAGTGTTGGGTGAATGTTCACTCCCAATTTCTTTGCCCTGACGCCAACAAGATATATATAGAGTGCTAATTTCCATGATCGTATGTTAGACAACTTTTTCTAAACCAAGAAAAGGGCGAAACAGAGTCAAATTTGGTTGTTTTAAAGACAATTTCTGTCATAATTGTGTCCTAATCGTGGGATGTCAACTAGACATGCTTAAATGAACACCTTTGGAGAAATATATATAAAGTGCTTCTTCTCTAGGGTCATGCCAAACAAAATGAAAAATGGCGTTGGGTTGGGTTGGGTTGGGTGGGGTGGACGTCATTAAAAGAGTTATGCACTCTCAAAACCATTACGTTATAAACATCATTTTCTTCTTTATTTTTTTTAAATTAAATAATGTATTAGCTCAATAAATCTCCAATAATATAATTACAAACACTTAGGCATGTGATGGTTTCAAACCAGGAAAAAGAAAAAGGAGAAAGAGACTCGTTGCTTTGACCAGCCATTCTTTAGGGTGACTACTCAATTCACAATGAAGTAAAGTTTACTGTTGCCCATCATTATCATGTATTTACCAAGAGGATTGAGATTCTTCCTCGTTATGTATTGATCTTTTCCTCTCTTCTTCGCTTATGATGTACTTAATAAACATTTACAAAACCAAGAGGAATGGTCTCTTTCGTTTACCATCACCACATATATATATATATATTCTCGCTAGGCTACTCGTTTATAATTTATCTTTTCAGTTGTGCATGACTTGAGCCTATTAGACTTTAATATCTTACCAATAAACAAAGGTAGTCCTATTAGAATTATAAGACCAATAGCTCATCATATTATATATAAGCTTCATAATAAAACTCGAAATTTCTAGCATTACTTCTTATTAGTCAAGTAAACATATTTAAATATTTTATAAACTGACAATATCTTTCATTTTATTTATTAGAAATTCTCTCCAACCCATCGACATTAGTTTCGTGGAACAAAGTGACGTCTTTGTGGAACATGGCATCACCTACACTATTCTATTGAAAATTTTATAGCCAAGTTATACATATTTCTTTACTTAACTGAAAACAAAAAATACATAATATTATTTGATGAGCAAAAACACCATGTAATTTCTTATACGATGATTTAGGAAAGGAGTGCAAAAGTTAAAGAGTAAAATTAAAAATCACCGCACCACCAAAATATAGTAGTAAGGAATTGGTGTTCGCTCAAGTAAAATTGGGATTTGACCTTCTTTTGTGTACGCGACAGTATTAAATACTTAGTAATAGTACTTTGCTGCCCCTCAAAGACTTACGTGACAATAACTTAAAGATATCATCAAAAATTTAATCACTCGTCGTCCGGAAAAAACATTAAAGGATTGGGTCAACATAATCAGGCGCAGTAATTTTGGACACTTGCATGAAAAAGTAGATAGAGAAGGGAATGAGAAACCCGTTAGTTGTCCTTTCCTTTTCTTTGCTAAATAATTGCAAAGCGATCAAAGTGAATCGATGGCGACTAATTCCCCTCTTCTGGACACAAGATTTTCTGTTTAATTTTTACGGTGATTTATTATGTTCAGTAAATTTTAACTATTTATTTATACAAAATTAATATTTATTTATGCGAGACTTACATAAGATTTAAATGGTTGAGATTTATTAGACACAATAAAATATCATAAAATTAGACAGAAACTTTTCTGTGAGATTATTTTTTGGTTGACTTCAAATTACCCAAATTTTCCTATGCTTTGGTCGACAGTTAAATCCTTGAAAAAAAAAAACAGACAATGACTCAAACTAATATCTACTAAAGTCTAAAGAAAGGAGCAACCGAATCCTTTTGGTGATTCTATATGTAATTGTCTATAGTTAATTATGTGTATTCATAGATTAAAATTGAATAGTTGGGTCGAATCCGGAAAATCGATTAAAGATTGCTTGAAAGTTGCATGCAAATGTGGTCTGAACATACTTAGGAAGTATGATGAATATGCGTGACATGCATGCACGCTCATATCTTCCACTTTGTACGTATCTTGATTAATCATCATGTAGAGTAATGCCAAATCTTCATAATACTTGCTCCCTCTTGTTCAGCTATACATTTAAAGACTTTGTGTTAAACACATTTGACAATAGAAAGCTTTTTGTTTCTTGTTAAACTTCTTATACACAGAATATCAAATGTTTGAATATTCGTTCGCATCAAACAGAAACTTAAGAGCACATATATGCACTGTTTTAGTTAACAAACGTCTAAATAAATCCTAGTATATCCTTTTGGAAAGTTTAAGGAAAAATCAAAAATACCTCGCTAGCTTCTACCTGTATCTGACATAAAGATGGGGCTGGTCCCTCTAATATAAAGTCGAGCATTCCATCATGCATTTATGCCCTACAAACTTCTCTTTTTCTTTTCTTTTTTTTTTTCTTCTCAATCACGATAAAGGAGATTCAATAGGTAGGATAAATGAGACAGTGACACCACCTGCCTACCAGCCTAAGTGTGTGTACGTGTATATATGTATGTATAAATATACATTTTCATTGTCACGAGAACAAGCTCATATCAATATCCGTAACATAAAATGCGACCAGGTCTGTAATGAGGATTTTACCTTTGTGTATGGCTAAAATCTACTCAATTCAAATCAAAATTTATTTTTATTGGTTCATAAATTGACACAATATGTTCTCCGCCTGTGGGGACCGCAGCGTGTGTATACTGTATACATTAACTTCTTGCACGAACGACCGCGACGTATTCTTCTCATCCTGCAACCTATCTAAGGTGGTGGGTCTGGAATTTATCAACTCTTGATTTCGCACAATACCGACCATGTATATTAGTTATATTGGAATGGCATCTTATTTTGATGGAGAGCCACGGGGATGTAAAAGACAAGAAGAGAAGCATTTATGGTGTGATTCGCTTCAAGGAAGTCTAGGATGTAACTTGCATGGACATGAACTTGTAAAAGGAAGCTTAGAAGTTGAAATTGGATCAGTATCATCTGGTCAATTTATACCATAAATTTAAGCAAAAAGAAAAGATTTATCACTATAAGGTTTTAAATCATTAGGTTTAAGTAAAATCATATCAAAAGGAGAATGCTCTTCGGGGACGTTTTCAACTTTCTGACTTTTTATATTCACTAGCTTTTGATACACGATTCCTTTACTTTATTTGATCGTTAATAGTGATCCACACAATATTTATAACGAATACCCACTACGTTATTTTTAACATAAATCATAACTATTTGTAGTCATAGCGTGTACACTATTCCAATTTGGTCGGGAATAATGGACTCTTAAAATTTTAACAATTTTAATTAGGTCTAAACATAAGTTTTTCAAAATTTTAATCAAATAATATTTTCAGATTACTAATTTATTGTAAATATTTTGTGTGTACGACTATTACGTGTCAAATACTTTCACAAATATAAATTTAGCTAATTTTTATTTAAATATTATATTGAGTCTACTAATGTTCCAACTTAATTCAAAGTTTGGAATTACTGGCTACTTTATACGGCTCTCAATTCTTTATTAATTTATTCAATTCCATGATGTTGAACACTTCCAAATCATCTATTAACCCTGACGAGTATCAACATTATATAAGAACAGCCGAAGATTCTATTCAAATTACATACGAAATAATGAATTTTGATTGATCACTTAATTATGTCTTCATAGTTTATGTTATTCCCAAAAATTATCAAATAAGTGATTATTTTCATAGGATAATCATTTAAGTAGAGTTCAAGTAACAGGCTTTGCTAGGCACAAACTGTTTGCTATATTTGTTAATCGGTTGATTGAGTTAGCTCATATGTATGAGTGTTTTAGTCTACAACCTGTCAAAAATGGTAGACATTGTTTCGATGCCTACTGAAGTTGAAAAAAAAAAGAGGTAAAGGAATAGCTGGCCAAATGGCCAGCCATCTGACGTCTCCTACCTATAAATAAGCAGGAGATGAAGAGAGCAAAGTAGAGCAGAAAAAGGAGAGACGTGAGGTCAGAGAGAAAAAAAGAAAGAGAAAATGAGACAAAAATATCATGTGTATTTTTTGGTCTAGTTTTTTCTTGTAATTCTCCAGTTTTCTCAGTAGTAAAATTCTTCTATCTTTGCCCGTAGTTTTTACCCTAATTTGGAAAATTTTCACGTAAAATCTGTATATTCATTACTATTCTTTCAGTCATATTTAGCTACAAACTTGCTCTGATCCGGTCAATTTTCACAACAAGTGGTATCAAGCGAGGTGAGAAAATTATGACAAATTTTTTGGCGTAATCCGTTCAGAATTCGGGTGAACACAGTGAAAATTGATAAATATTAACCTCAAAAAGTGACAACTGTTCATGCATTTATTTTTGTATTAAATTGTGCCGTTACAGTAATTCAGGTATATAGTACTATTTACATATACGATACTATTCATACATACACATACAGTACTATTCACATATACGAAATTATTCATACATACGGGTACTATTCACCTGAAATAGTGAGAGCTAAATTTTGTTCGTGATAGAAGCAATGGCAGCAAAATTTGAGATTGAAAAGTTCAGTGGGAGTAATTTCTCATTTTAGAAGTTGAAGATAAAGGCAATCTTGAGGAAAGATAATTGTCTGGCGGCCATTAGTGAACGACTAGTTGAAGTTACAGATGAAAAATGAAACGAGATGGATAAGAATGCTGTAACTAATCTTCACTTAGCTTTAGTTGATGAAGTATTATCCAGCATAAAGGAAAAGAAGACGACGAAGGAAATATAGGAGCACCTCACAAAATTGTACGAAGCCAAATCACTCCACAACAAAATTTTTCTGAAGAGGAAACTATACACTTTACGCATGGCGGAATCCACTTCAGTAACGGAGCACTTAAATACTTTAAATACTCTATTTTCCTAACTCACATAATTGGGACACACAATAGAGATAAGTAAATGTGCGAAATTTCTACTTCAAAGTTTACCAGATTCGTATGATTAACTCGTCATCAATTTAACAAACAACACAGACACTCTAGTCTTTAACAATATTGCAGCTGCTATTCTAGAAAAAGAGAGTCGACACAAAAATAAGAAAGACAGGCTAGCAAATTTGCAATAAACGGAGGGCTTGGCCGTAACGAGAGGGAGATCAATGGAACATAGCCCAAGTAGGAGTCATAGTCATAGTAGATCAAAATCTAAGAGTAAGAAGAATTTCAAGTACTACAATTATGGCAAGAAAGGGCACCTGAAGAAGGAATGTTGAAATTTGAATAAGAAAGATTCTATTCCTCAA
>JANSVB020000061.1:3098481-3109457 GCA_025504935.2 Erythroxylum haughtii
GTTTATGGGATTTAGAATATTGTTAAGAAGATTTCTATGATTTGAGATGTTATGAATGAGATCGACTAAAGAGGAATAAAATGAAAAAGAAAGGAATAAGAAAAGAAAGAAAAGAAAAAAAAATTGTACCGAATTTTGGATATGTCTTAGTCTAGGTTTCCAACGCGACGCTTTTCTAAGATATTTATGTTCGGATGTCGGATAAAGTTTTGGTTCCGCTTTTGATTCGATTTGCTTTCGATTCCGCTTTTGATTCGTTCGTCTTATATTTCTGTATCGATTTGCTTTCGTTTTTTTCCGCATTTTGTTCTCCGATTTGCCGATCCGTTCGTTTGATTTAGTATTTCGCTTTCCACCATTTCGTTTTTCGTTTTCGTTTTCCTTCTTTCCGGTTGGGGTCCGGTTCCGGGATCGGGTCCCAACACATATTCTTTTTTATGCATTAGGAAGAAGTGAATTCAATAGAGTCTTTATATATGAAAGGGCTCACAAAATTTGGCATACTTTAGAAGTCACTCATGAAGGAACAAATCAAGTGAAGGAGAGTAAAGTTAACATGTTAAATCACCAATATAAATTGTTTCAAATAAAACATGACAAAAGCATTTCAAATAAGTATACTAGGTTTATTGATATTATTAATGTTCTCAAAGGTCTTGGAAGGACCTATACTAATATTAAAATGGTAAGAAAGTTGCTTAGGTCACTTCCAAAGATCTGACAAGTTAAAGTGACAGCCATATAAGAAGCAAAGGATCTAACAACATTACCATTGAAAGAATTTATTGGATTTGTCCTTACATACGAAATAAGGCTTTAAGAGATATAAAAAGAATCGCCTCTTTCAAAGAAAAAGAATTTACCATTTAGAGCCTAAAAAATAAAATCAATTAAAGAGGAAGAGACATCAAATAGTGGAAGCAAAGAAGAAGATATTAGCTTACTCACTACAAAATTTAGGAACTTTTTGAGGAAGAAATTCTCCAAAAGACAGGACTTTAGGGAAGGTGAAAAGTGATTTAAAGCATCCTCTAACATTATTTGCTTTGAATGTAGAAACCCGACCATATATAGTTACATTGTCCTTAACTTAAAGATAATAAGAAGTATGAGAGAAAATATAAGAAAGAGAAGAAGGATAAGAAGAAAGCACTTAAAGCATCAATTTGGGATTAAATAAGTGAATATAAAAGCAAGCATTTGAAAGAACATATAGCTCATATGTGCTTTACTGGTATAGACAATGATGAGGTAACATCCAACTCTAACTCATGTGATAATGATGGTGATGTTGATATGACATATGGTGAACTAGTTGGAAGTTGAGAAATCATGAGTTAAAAAAATAGAAATTATCTTTAAAAAATAAGGAAGAAAAAAATAGTTAGATGCATGCATGAATGAGAATGAAAAGATAAAAATTGAATTACAAAATTCTAAAGTATCTAAAAATATGATTATTGATGACAAAGATGACTTAGATGCATTAAGGCATAAAAATAAAACATTAGAAAGGAGATACATTCCCTTTAGGACTTATTGTCCAAGTTTACAAGAGGGAGTGAAAAACTAGAAAATATGAAAGGAGTTTAAAAGAATCTTAACAATAGGCATGGAATATGATATAACCATGAAAGTGGGGGCAATTCCAAAATCACTTTTGTCAAAGGACAATATTTGCATAGTGAAGTAACATTGCCGAGAATGATAAAGGAGTATAGAGTATTTACATATAAGCATACATATGTATATAACACATCTACTAAGGTTCAATCTAAGAGCAAACATCATGCTTTTATATGCGACTCACAACCTAGGTATATATTTCAAGGGAAGAATATACATAAATTCTACAAAAAACATGCATACCAACTTACACTCCTTTAGACCTCAAAGAAGTTCATTAAGCTTTTATTCATAGTAGGAATCATATGCATGATCATAGCATGCTTCACTACCCTAGGAGACCATTCAACACCTTTAATGTCTAAGGGAAGATTCCTCATCATACATACACACATAAAATGCCAAGAAATGAATATATCATCATCACTCATATAACATGGTACGTCACTTTTGTGGTAAGTATGGACATATTGATAGATTTTGTTTTCTTAAACAAATAATTTCAAAAAAATACTTGAAAGTATGGGTTGAAAAGAAGAAAGAACCTAACAACCAATGAATCAAGCTCATTTGGGTTCCTAAAACACAATGATTATTTTGGTTTAAAAGAGTATTAAAAAAAGAAAGAGCAAATGGTATGTAATAGAAATAATGCTTTTTGATTTAAGTATTATTAAGGAATTTATGCTTTTTTATCATGAAGAACCTAACCTTTTTGCCTCCAAAAAATTCTAGATGATGTTATTGTAAGACGTGGAGAATTTAACCACCAAAAACTTTTCAAAAAAGGCAACTGTTGAACCAAATGAGAGAAATGGGAAGGATGAGAAGCTTTCAATGGATTGTAAACTTAAGAAAAATCTTCATTTAAGCATTTAAAAAATAATGTTCAATATGAGGTATTTATTAGTTCATGAATTAGAAATATGTCACATCTTGAATATTTATATCAATTTAAGTCCAGATCCTTAGTGATGAATGTTTGGGTTTATAATAGTGAATGATGATGTTAGGAGAGGATTCGACATGGTTTTATGTGTTTAAAGTCTCTTTTAAGTTTTTTCATACTTGATTGATATTACCATGACTTATTAAGAGTTTTGATTTTTAAATATAAGTTCTGAGGCCTTTTATAACATATTGGTTGACTAATTTCCTAGTGTGGTCAACTAGCATAACCAAAAATCTTGTTTTTTACCTTTCCAATAAGTTTGTTCTTTATTTGGTCAAATATTTGGTTGTCCAATTACTTACATTGGTTGACCAATATGTTAAAGTCGTTGATCAAGATCTCCTTGTCTGTGAAACTTTTAAATAGAATCAATTAATATATTAGTCGACCACACCAGTCATAGGTGAACAAATATTGCTCTATGGTCGACCAATGTAGTAAGCTCAAAGTAAAATTCTAGCTTTCTCCTTATGTGTTTGAAATGACCAATGTGGTAAAGTCGTTGATCAATGTCTCCTTGTCTATAGATAAAATTGATTCATATACTAGTCGACCACACCATTCATAGGTGAATAAATATTGCTCTATGGTTGACCAATGTAGTAAGTTCAAAGTAAAATTCTAGCTTTCTTCTTATGTGTTCGAAATTGCTCCATATATTTTATTCAAGTCAAACTCTAGTAAACTAGTATAGTCTTGTGATTGACCAGTATTCCTAATCTAAGGGACATCTTCTTATCTTTTCTTCCATCACTTATGGTGATCAAGTACTAGCCCTTAATGTTGATCACTCCCAAGATCCTTTGCAAGGTAAAGGAGGTTTAATGACTAGATTGAAAGCCAAAAGAATGAAGGAGGCTTTACTAACACTTATATCTGAGTTACAAGATCAAGATCATACTAAAGTAAAACCAATTGGAGTTTCAAAACTAGTTAATATTTTACATTGTTTTGAGTTAAGTCCAATAAGCGTAAACTCACTAAGTACATGTCTAGCATTAATTGAAGTTTTAAAAGTCTAGAACATCTAGAATTCAGAAGTCCACAACTGTTCAACATTTCCAAGATTATTTCAGAATTTATTTGAGTCAATAATTTAGTTATATTAGGAGTTAAATATTTATTTTCCTTATTGTTTTAGGATATCCTATTTTAGTAAAGCAAATAAATAAACCATATTATAATAGGATTCCTATTAGTAATTGATTTATTATCTTTCCTATTTTTTATTAAATTCATTAGTTGTCAAAATAGATAAGGATAATATGTTTCCTTATATTATTAGGATTCCTATTCTGTCATTAGGTTTTATTAAGTTTATATAAAAGGTTATACTCTATTTTGTTATTCAGACTTGGATTAATGAAAATTTTGTGCTTCTTCAATTGTGAGGAGCCTTATTCTTAGTTCTTTACCTAGGAATTCAATCTGTCTGATTGGGAAAATGTGTGGCGATCAACCTATGGTTCTAGTTCTAACTGGCTTTGTTAAGTTAGGTTATTCTTCTTCTAATCTCTAGCACATTTGTTCATAAAACTTGTAAATCTTGTGTCAATTTTTCTGTCCATTTGGTTTATAAGTTTATTCTTCCTAATAACACAACTATATAAAAAGAAGTATTAGGTCAAAAAAAGAATTTGACCTATTATGAAAAAAATGATAATTTGTGTTCCAAACAATATTTGATATCTTATTGGATCATTGTTTTGTGACATAATCAACTTATTTTTATTGCTTCTTCATATACGAGTTAAATTTTGATTGTGAGCCCCACATCACAGTTTATTTGCATTCTCGAAATTTTATAATTGTTGTCTTCGTTAGCACTGTATTTTGAAACCCTTTTTTTCCTATTGTTTAGTCTATCGACTAGGTTCCAATTAAAGGGCTTACAAGAACATATTATTGAGTGGAAAAAGGCAGAGAGTGTGAGTGTATTATTAGGTAAAAGTTAAATAATTTGAGCAAAACACGAGAGACCGTTTTCTAAGTTTAAATATGTGAGGGAGTGGGGAGGGACTTTTATTTTCACTAACATTTTCTATGTAAGTTTCTTTTATTAAAATTTTCAATATGAGTAGTGAAGGAAAGGAGGATGTTAGATTAGCTTTTAAATTTTTCATGGAGGTGGTACAAGGCCAATTTAGGCATTGAATGCAAGGTTGGGTAGCATGGAGTTTACTTATAAATCTCGAACTTCCTGAAGACATCATTTTAAAGGGGAAAATGAGGGAAATTCTAATGATAAAGGTAGTATTTCCCAAAAAGGGAAGCAGAGTATGTCTAAACAAAATAGCGATATAGAGAGAATAAAAACAAAAATTCTTGCTTTTTATGACAAGAATGATCCCAAACCATACCTAGAGTGGGAATGAAAGGTGGAACATGTTTTTGATTGCCATAATTACTCTAAGGAGAATAAAGTGAAGCTAGTTGCATTAGAGTTTACAGATTATGCTAGTATTTAGTGAGATTAACTTTTAATCAGTCAAAGGAGGAATGGAGAGTGACCTATTTAGTCAGGGGAGCAGATGAAGTCAATCATAAGGAAGAGATTCATCCCTACACACTATTATAGGGATTCACATAGGAGGTTGTAGACTTTGCATTATGGTTCCAAGATTGTGGAGGATAAAATTTAAAGGGAGTGATAAAATTTAGGCTGAGCAATTAATTTTGTCATTTTTTTAATTTCTGTGTATGAATATTTCTTTGAGTTTGGATACCTATTTTCCTTATTATAAATGGATTAAGGGATAGCTAATCATTATCTTGGTAGTTTTTTATGTGCTTAACTTCATTATTATTCTATAATATTACAAATGTTTTGTCATCATAAAAAAGGGAGAGATTGTTGAACCAAGGGAGGTTCCAATTAATGTTTTGATGATAATAGGACATAATTACCACTGATGTTTTCATTATTTAGATGAAAAACAATACAAGAACAAAATGAAGTCATAAGCTCAAGAAGTTGATAAAGAGAATTTGAAGTTTGTAACTGATGAAATAAAGATCAAAAGATGATCAACACTCATCAATGTCATTTCACATATTTTATGATTATTTTTAAGTTCACTTTGTTAATTTGATGATATAAAAAGATCACCATGCAAAAATGTTTAATCTTACTTTATTTCATGAGTCTTTACATTCATCAAAAGGCATTAAAGTTTTTTATTTTAATATAAAAGCCTCTTTATCTTTAAAATAATCTTTGGGGAAGATTTTGGGAAGTGTTTTAATCATATTTAGATTAAATAAATTGGTTTTGAGCATTAGAAGTTGTCAAAATCATGTTTTTAAGTGATTAGTCGACCTATATAAGTTAGTAGTCAATCAATGTAGGTTACAGTTACTAAAATTATAGTATTAAGAGTTTGCTATAACACTGGTTGATTTATTGGTTAACCAATTTGTCTTATTGGTCGATCAATATAGGTTACTAGTTAACCATTGTTTCAATCGACTAATATACTATATTGATTAACTTGTGTGTCAAATATAATGATTGTAACTGCAAGTTCTCAACTCCAACAACTATTTTAGTTCCTAAAATACCATAAATAGGTATTTTATCATTTGTTTTAGCATCAAAAAGATTTTGGGGTGTTGTATACACACATTTCAAAGTATTTTTCAATCATTTGAGTATCATTGTGTCATATTTGTATGAGTAACCATTTTGGAGTTATCAAATGATAAAGTGAGGAGCTTTGAGTTATAATATTTGGTTAGGGCAATATATTGTTGTATTTGGGGGGTTATATAAGTGAGATTGCTATTTAGAAGATTATAAGAAAGGTTCCTTTTTACTGAGAAAGATTGTACAAAGTTTATTTTTTCGTTATGAAAGAAGAATTATAGCGCAATTTCAAGAAAAGCTTTGGGAGTAGATGTTGACAAAGATTGTTTACTGAACCACTATAAATCAGTTTGCATGATCTCTTTTCTATCCTCTTTAAATTATTGCTCAATTGTTTGATTAATTTAAATTAATAATTTCCTTACACTTATTCATATTGAATGTTGTTAATTAAGTACATAGGTTAAAAAATTATTGAATATCATAAAAACTCAATTCACTATTGCCTCTCCCCTTTTAGGTGTAACTAGGGACTAACACTTGAAATGTCTTATTCATGTACTACATTAGTTACTTAAGGGATGCTGAACATTGTCAACAAAATTAGAACTAATTGCGACTTCATCATCCTCATTAGCAGCAAAGATGTCGCGATTCCTTATGGCTTCGAGGGTATTAATGGGTGAAAGATTTCTACAACCTTCAGTGCCAATATGTTGTATGTGTTAGAGAAGTGATCTAAAGGCAATCACCTTTAACACTTATTGTACAAATTATTTTATGATTAATAAAGGTATGTTTCAATAATTCGGTGATCATATATTTATGGATTTGATGTTGATCGTAACTTGATTTAATGATGTCCTTCATACAAAACATAGCATGGAGGAAATCATGATTAGATCACGATCATGAGATTCCTATCATGTGTAATTATGTTAGTATCTAAACTTTCCCTAGTTATAGGATTAAGAGATGTGATATCATTAATCTGGATAGACTAGCATATGTTATACTGCTTGATTGGATTAAGCAGTAGATCTTATAAGTTGTAGATATGAGTTATTTAGAGTTAATATGTGGATGCTTACTTAGGGTAGTAAGTAAATTAGATTGACCTACTATGAGACAATCATATGAATATTCTATTCTAGTTTCAATGATAGTCTCATTATAGAAATGGTGCAAGTATCCTTTGACTTGAGATGCTCAAGGATATCTCAGATGCTAATCTTGTGCTTTGACTCCATTCATTAGTGCCTTTTAGGGGTTACTCATAAAGTGGCGATTGGGTACAACTTGAGGTATTCGGAGGTAATTAAGTAGATAATAAAGGATTCAGCATTTCTAATAGCAGGAGATGATACCCACAACCTCTTATCGGCGTCATTACTCAGGAGTCTCTGGCTAGAGTAGATATGTGTCATGAAGAGAGTCTTCAATGATTTATAGAGTAATGAGATCCTCAGGACAAGATCTAGTATCACTTGGACTAGATGTGACGTAGTCAGTCTAGTGGGAGATGACACTTTGACCATACTCTGAACCAAGTGGGGTATAGACGGTGAAATGACAAATTGTGTGGCAACATTGCATATAGAAGGGTTTGTAGTCAAACCACTGAATTTCTAGTCAATTACGGTCATGAAATGTTTCTAGATACTACTTTTGACTTACTTGAATTAAGTGTTAATTCAATTGGCCAACATAACTGGGAACCTAATAGGTCGCACATATAGGAGATCTGAAGGATGAATAAAATGATCTTAAATGGTGATTCAAGATATGAGAGAGTGTTTCGGGATTGTATTGTGATTTGATTGTGATAGAAAATATTGTATGGAATGGATTAGAAACAAGTGTTATTGGCTGATAGTTTGGCCATTAACTTCCTAAACTTCCATTAATGCATGCTATTCATGGTCATTAACTTCCTATAACTTCCATTAATGCATGCTATTTATGACCATTAACTTCCCATAGCTCTCCATTAGTGATGGGAGTTATGGAAGGCCAAATAGTGCAGAAAATAGAGATTATTTTCGTGCATCTTATGTAAGACAAGATAAAGAAAGGTTCTTTCTCACACACACACTCTTTTTCTCTTTAATTCTCACAAGGGTTCTTGTCTTTGTTAGTATAAAGAAAGATTTCTAGCCATCTCCTAGGGAGATTTCATCCTTTTATCTTTGTGTGGACTTTCATTAGAGACAGTCTATGTTGATCGTTGTGGTTTACGACAACCCAACGTGGAGAAGATTAAATAATGAAGGAGATTGTCGGAAAGGTATGTAAACATCTTACATTTCATTTTTTTGTTTTCTATACCCATATGCATGAGTAGATCTATTGTTTTGAGGTTTTGTTTTATTTTTCACTACATATATTTGATATATATTGTGTATGAGATGCATGATCAGAACCTTAGAGTGGTATCAGAGTCATCTTGTGCCTTGTTAGATGTAGCATATATGACATGTGAAAACTGTTTTCATGGTTGTGACAACTTAGGGTCCTGCAATGTTTTGTTCAAAATTAATTATAGAAAATAGTTTTCACGATTTTCTTTCACAAATTTGTTCATAATCTATAAGTGAATGATTCAATGTGATTGAAAATATTTTTAATGTGTTTAAAATATTTAATTTCGAATTTAAAAGAACATGCATGTTAATCTGTTTTTCTGCTAGGCATTTGATGTCTATTGGCTAAACTGATAAGGTCACACATGATTTTTTGGAATTTAATTTTGGAATAATTATGTGAACATATTTGAGATGTTTTTATGCCTCTGCAATTTTTTTATAATTATTAAAAAAAATTAAATAATTTTGTCAAACAATTTTCAGATCTGGATAGTTTTCCAGAAATTGTAGGATTTGTTTTGTTTGATGTTTTTGTATGTTTATATTTCGGTTCCAGAACCTTAAAAATATTTTTTTCTTATAAAAATGTGTTAATTTGATGTTTGATGCATTCCTAAATGATTTTTCTCAAAATTTGATATCCAATAAAATTTTAGAAGTCATTTTGTCATTTTTGATGTCTTATCGTTGTTTCGATAATCATAATAATTTTTGGGTGATTTCTAAATTATTTGATCATCATGAAATGACCTAGAGATGCTTGGAATGATGATTTGATGTTTTGAAAATTTTGGGAAATTATAGAAACTAATTTTGAATTAAGTTTAGTAGAGCAATAAATTTTATAGTAAGACTAGAAAAATTGGCATGTGTGACAAAATTGAAGTTGTTTAATTTTGAATATCAAATAATTATTTTAAGGTAATTTAATTATGAATTAATTTCTAAAATTAGGCATTCATGTTAATTAGATTAATATTAATTCCAAATGAAATAACATACAATAAGTAATTTTAGCCAAGTTAGTAAAAGGAAAATAATAAACCTAAGCGATAGATTGGGCTTAGATCTAAGTGTTGGATTGGGCCTTTCTGTTGGACCCCGAATTTTTCTTAGAAGATTTGAAGTAGTAAATGAGAGGTGTGGATAGATTCATGTTTTGCTTTGGTGTTCTTGGTAGATGTTAGGCTATGAAATGGGAAGAATTAGGGTGAAAGTGAAGTTGAATATGTGTAGTAAGGTGATGAAGAATACGTATATATGTGTATGTTCTGTTATTAGTGTTCATGATTAATCATGGATTATAACTTCTTTATGGATGATATTGAGTTGAGAATGAGGAGTAAATGAAGTAGAGAAAATGATCTTGGTATAAGTTGTGTTAAGGAAAGTTTTGAAATAGAATGGGTAGTTGATCTGGAAAGTTGTAGCTTATTTTTCTAGCTTTCCAATGATTTATAGTATAGAAATTTTTGGACATCGGAGTTGAAAGTTATGGTCCTTAGAAAGGGAAATGCTTAGGAGTATAAAGATGCATCGTCTGTGATGACGTCACATCGTCTGTGATGATGTCATTTCTTCTGTAAGGATGCATCGTCTGTAAAGATGTATTGTCTATAAAGATGTATCATCTGTGATGACATCATTTCATCTATAAAGATGCATCGTCTGTAAAGATGTATCGTCTGTAAAGGCGCATCGTCTGTGATGACATCATATCATCTTAAGAATTGCATCGTCTTAAGTTGACTTTGCGTCATCTTAAGTTGACTCCACTTCATCTTAAGAGTTGCATCGTCTTAAGTTGACTCCGCTTTGTCTGTCTTTTGTTTTGTCTGCCTTTTTGCTTCGTATGCTTTTCAATTTGTCTGCTTTGATTCGTCTTCTTTGCTTCATTTGCTTTTTGCTTCATCTGCCCTTTGCTTCGTATGCTTTTCGATTTGTCTACTTTTCGATTCGTCTGCTTTTTTCTTTGTCTGCTTTGTGCTTCGAATATTTTTCAATTCGTCTACTTTTTCGATTGGTTTCGACTGATCCTATCGTCTGCTCCATTTTTGACCCTTCAGACGATAGAATTTGTCTTCAAGGTCTTTATAAAAGTTGTAGATCTTAAGTCCTCTTTCAAATCCTCCTAAGATAGCCTTAATCTGGCATCTCTAATGTCATTTTTGCAAATTTGTCCCAAGATAGGTTCAATATGATTGAGGGAAAAATCATGTTTGATTCTTTCGTCAAAACTTGGTTATCCGACCTCCAAATGAAGTGATTCTTAAACCAATAATTTCTTAACACATTTTGTCCCTCCAAAGAATTTGATAGCATTTAGTATTGATTTGAGAAAGATGAATTGAATCAAAGTAAGGGCATCGGAGTGTGGCGTCAATCACGAAGCATGGGCTAATTTAATCTGTGGCCGAGAAGCTTTACCACCACCGCGTTGGCCCAT
>JANSVB020000061.1:3153596-3164829 GCA_025504935.2 Erythroxylum haughtii
CTTTCTTTTGCTTCTTCTTTCTTTTGCTTCTTCTGTGTTTTGATTCTTCTATCTTTCACTTCTTCTGTCTTTCGCTTCTTCTATGTTTTGCTTCTTCTGTCTTTTGCTTCTTCTATGTTTTGTTCCTTCTGTCTTTTGTTTCTTCTGTGTTTTACTGACGTGTCTTCTTCTATGTTTTGCTGACACATTTTCTTTTGTGTTTTGTTGACATGTCTTCTTCTGTGTTTTGCTCCTTCTGCTTTTTGTTTCTTCTGTGTTTTGCTATCTTCTGTCTTTTTGCTCCTTCTGTCTTTTCGCTTCTTCTGTACCTATATTCTGTTCCATTTTTACCCTTTAAAGATATAATTTGTCTTCAAGGTCTTCATCAAAGTTGTAGATTTTGAAGTCTTCTTTCGAACCATATAAAGAACATCTTAATACGATATCTGTAGGGAAAGTGGTAGCCATTTTCCCACTTCTTCTGTCTTTTTCCATTCGTCTGCTTTTTCCTTTGACTTCGTCTAATCCTATTATCTGGTCCATTTTGATACTTTAGATGATAAAATCTGACCTCAAAATCTTCTTCAAAGTTGTAGATCACAAAGTTCTCTTTGAAATCGTCCTAATATAATCTTAATCCAACATCTCTAGTGAAAGTTATTCCATTTGTCCCAAGACAAGTTTCATATCATTGAGGACCAAATCTTGTTTGATTCTTTGAGCCATAATTCTACTATCCGATCTCTAAATGAAGTGATTCTTGAACCTTTAGATTCCTAAAACTTTTCTTTTTACATCTCCATGAAAGGTTATAGATTTTGGTATTGATGTGAAAAAGATGTATTAAATCAAGCAAGGGTATCGATTGGAAGAGTAGGAATTGGATATTTTACTGAATATGCTTCAGTATTTCGATGATTTTTGGATCAGTAGAGCTTCGAATAAGATGATTATTGCTTCAAGATAAACTAGAGACATGGAGCTAAAAATAGTATGAAGAAGTTGAAATCTAATTCAATTTATAAGGTGTTTAAATTTCGGATAGAATTTGTGTATAGTATATTAATTTGGACAAAAGCAGTTCAAAAATGTTTAAAGTGTATCTTTCGAATCACTGAACCAAATGGATTGATTTTGGTGTCATTAGAAACTTAAGACAAGGGAGAACATTTTTCTAAAAGAAAGAGTTATGTCAGAATATTCAAGGGTGCTTTTGGCAAGACACTTAAATATAAAAGACATAAGGCATAAATGGAAGGGCAAATGGGACATTTCTCAATCATTAAGGGCATAATTGTAAGAAGAAATGTTGTCTTGCTTATAAATGAAGAAGAAAAACGTGAATGAAAGGATAAGCAGAAGAGGAGAACAAAAATTTAAGAGAAAAAAGAGAGAATGTCATGAAAAAGAGAAAAATACAAAGAGAAAAAGAGAATGAGAGAAAGAAGAGAAAACAAGCTAGGGTTTCAATTGTGTTAACCATCAAGAGAGATTTTGGAGTTGTTCAAGAAAGGAAAAAGGAAGAGGAAGAAAAGAGCTTCCCTTTAAGCTAAAGATCTCTTCAACTGGTGAAGAATCAAGGGAACCAAGAGAATCCTACCCAAGAGCAAAGAGAGAGACAACCTTGACTTGGATTTTTTGCAAGCGAATTAGGTGGGTAATGTATTTATAGTTATTGTGTGATTGGAAAAATTCTTACCTATGTGTGAATATGTGTTAAATTGTTTGAAATTTACTTATTAAAAATACATGATGATTTTAATTATATTATACCGTGAAAGAAGCATGATATCTTTATAAAATTAAATTGTGATTTTGATCAATATTATGCCTTGAAATTTTGTCATGGCATTTTGTATATATAGAGAAAGGAAAGAACATGAAAGATGAAAGAAAAGGTTTGAATGCATAAAATCATTTTGGTAAAATGATTCTGAGCATGATTATGTGCTTTTGTTTGGGCAAGAGTGGAACCATTCTGTTCGTCACGTGCACGTTGACAAGAGCCTTCTCCCGGCTACCCACTTGTAGCATATGAACTCCAAAAAATGGACTCATTCTCTTCATGGGGTAAACTTCGATTTTCTCATTCTATTTCATGGAACCCTCGAGCCGTTTATTGTGCATTTGCATCTTTAAATTGTGAAGTATGAAGCATATTGAGTGTTATATGATCTGAGCTAAATTTGATGAATGTTTAAATTACTTGAATAAGTATAAATGTTAGACATATATATATACATATGCTTGACTTTGGTCAATTGCCAATAGCTATGAATATATTAGACACTGAGTTGTGTAGCTCACCCCACGCTTCCCTCCTCAGGTGCAGAAAGAGAATATTAGTGATCCTTGCAAGGCATTGGAACTCCAAGATAGTTAGAGACTTTTGTAATTAAGTTAGTTCGGGAACTTTTTGTATTTTGGAAGCATTTTAAGCATAAACATTCAACTGTATCATATGTAGTTTGTATTTTGTATTTTGTATTTGTATTAAGGCAAAAGGATGGTTTTTGAAATGCAAAGATATTATGAAAACAAACATTGTGTTCTGTAATGGGCCCAAGTGATTATCGAAACTCTGATGTGTTCAATAATGTTTGCATCTTTGTGACTGAAATGGTTTTAAATAAATCGGGCCAATTTTGATTATCGATTTTTTTTCCACATATGCTTTAATTGTTTTTTTTTTAATTTTGCAATGAGTTTTGACTGGTAAATGTCTTCGAATGCTGGGCTCCAGAAGTGAGGTCCAACATTGTGACTCAAGTGGTATGCCAGCGTGGACACTGGATCTCCTGAGAGGGGGTGGATAATTAGGGGTATCCCATATCGGCTGGAGAGGAGAACGAAGCATGCCTTATAAGGATGTGGAAACCTTTCCCTTGAAAACACGTTTTCTATGCCCTAACGCACCGGATCCCATCAGAACTTTGAAGTTAAACATGCTAGGGCTAGAGCAGTACCAGGACGAGTGACCTCCTGTGAAGTCCTGGAAAAACAAAACCGTGAGGGCGTGAGGCCCAAAGCGGACAATATCTGTAAGCGGGTGGGCACGAGGCCGGAGAGGTCGAGGTCCTACAAGTAGTATTTATCTAGCCTTTACAATCTCTCAACAAAAAATAAACTTTGCTCAGTATGAGCTACATTGATCTCTTTAAAAATATTTTCATTTTCTAAAGAACAAGAGATTTTTACAATGATATCGCTTTCAAAAGAATTTATGCCATAGCTATATTTCGAAAGTATGATCTTTGTTCACAAAAGAGTTGCTTTTCCTTAAGTAGGCTTTTCTTTCAACTAATTGTTACTTCACTTGCATCCTTAGTCATCTGGATGGATTTAATTTCGAATAACTTTGATGTCATCTTTGCCAAAAATCTTCTAGTAATCACGCGGCTAATATATGACCATCATAATAAATAGGATCCTTTTGAATAAATCATTGTTTAATAAGGTAAGTTTATAAAGAAGGTTCCTGCAAGATGGAAATCAATTATTCCATGATTTTATTTTATTTTAAGAATTATACCATTGTTTATATATAAGGAAATAAATCCAATTTGAATTTTGAAATATTATAAGGTTATCATCAAAATCATTAATTATAAACCTTGAGCTAACATAGATTGTGTTCAATAAGGTGGCATTTTTCTCTCTAGGTGTCTGTAACATCTTACTATATTCTACATATATTTACCAACATGTGGAAAATACAGAATCATGTTTTAACCCTTATTGGTGGTGTTTTGTTGTATAAAGAAGCCGAGTGGAGCTTTGATTAACATAGGATCTAAACACAATCTCGTATTGAGGGGCTGAGTTGGGAAAAATTATAGGGTTTTACGTTTTAATAGAGAGACATAAAAAAGAAAAAATTCTCTTAAAGAGCTTTTTAGAAGATTAGTTTTAGAGAAAAAAAAATGATATACACGCAAATTAAAGCATTTTAGATTGAGGAATGAACATTTTTGAATAAGCAAACAGGAAGATTCATTAACATACACCAAGAACATTAAATATTCAAGCTATTATAATTCAAGTTTTCCTTGTGTTCTTTATTGTCCTTTATGGGATTTCTTTATGTTATTATACATTAATTGAGATATAGATCTATTCAGGATGGACTTTAGGACTTAATGTTTTGATATGATTCTTAATTCAATGAAAGGTATTCTTTTTCTTAAGAATTGTTTATGATTATATTATGAAATTGAAATGTGATGGTATTTTTTTAAAAAAGAAATTAAAATATTGAATTGATGAATAAAGAGTTATCTCTTAGGATACAAGAGACAAAGAGTGTATAATGGAGATTAAACTTTGTAAGTATGGAGATAAAGAAGATAGCTAACTTCTTGGCTCCTAATACTACTTTTCCAAGCTTAGTGTAATGGTTGTTCATGCTTATAGAAGTTTAAAAGTTAATGGACAACCAAATCATATATTAATCCACTAAGAGGTAGGTCTATGAATTTGAGCTTCAGTAATAGTTGCTCCTTCCAGGTTAGCAATGCATTAGAGTTTGCAACCTTGGATTTTGCATAATTGGATCGAGAGATCATTTGTATAGATAAACCATAACATGAATACTAAAAGTTAGATAGAATCTTAGAAATAGAGGCTTATAAATAGGTTTTGTGTTAAGATCAAACCTATAATGGGAATTCATAAAGAGAGGTAATGCATTATTAGGAGTTTTGATTAGAGAGAGATTTTAGCCAACCAACTTAAGAATAAGATTATTTATCAAGAGAGATTATAGTGTTAAAATTATTACTAGTTTAAGAACTAAGATTAATTATTTAGTCAAGATAAATTTAAGGCATAGGAAATGTCCAAGGGAAAGTCTACTTATACTTTTTTTTTGGGTAAATAAGTCTACTTAGACTTTACTTATCTAAAATTGTTTTAACCTTTTTCGTTATTTTAATTTGGTGATTTAAATTAGTTTTTCATTTATTTTCTTTCAATCAATCATTAACTTTATTATATTAAATAATACAAAGATAATTAGTATTAGTAATTCTAGTCTTTACAGTGTGGACACTCAATTCACTAAGTTATACTATAAAAATGCAATTATGTAGGTGATTTATTTTAGTATTATTTTGACTTTCATTTATATTAATATTCATATCACATTAGGAGTTGAAGAAGGATGAAACAGAGAACGACTAAGGAGTCCCAAAAATAAGAAGAAAGACTTAGAGAGGGCCATAACAAACCATAACAATTGAGAAAGAGGATAAAAAGAAGGGATGGGGTTACGAGTAACCAACTAAAACCAAAAGAAAAATGTTGGTCATAAAACAGGGTGTAAAAACATAAGAATCATTACCTTTTATCAACACGATCATGCTTTATTCATTATAAACCTTCAGATTAAAATTAAAATTTTTAATTATAATTACAATATAAATATAATTATGATTACAATTTACTTTTGATAAAATTAAATATTGTCGATTTGATTTTTGAACTTTTTCAAACTTCATAATTAAATTCAACTTAATTTGAATTGATTTTTTCTTTTTAGTTACTTTTTTATATGTGATTCATTAAGTTTATAATATGTTGACAATTATTATAAATTATAATTATGGTTCATAATTAGAATTAAATAAATTAAAACTTTTTTTAATTTATCTTTAATTATCTAATTCAAAAATTTTATAATCATAGATCAAGATTAGTATCTAGCAACATGCCATGATCATCCAAATATGAGAAATGTCAACGTAATTTTACTCAACTTGTTTATGCATAGTAGTGATGTAAAATTTAATCATTTCGTCATCTAATATTCTGATTGAACATAGATCATGAAAATAGTCTTTACTTTTTAAAATTCAATAATATTCGTTCTTGTTAATTGATAATTGATATTTAAAAAATACATTTTTGAATATCAATTAACTTTGATTAGATAATTCCTTAAATCATTACCGATTAAAAAAATACAGCATTTTTTCTATTTACTTTAGAGTGATGAATCCTTATTGACTTACTCAACTATCTCTATATAGTTTATACTATATTTAAGTACTATCGATTGAACTACTCTAAATATAATAGGTCATAAGTAGCACTAGAATATAATAATTTTCACATGAACTACTTTGATAATCTCAAGTCTAAGAATAAATTATATATCTATGATACTGAGAAAATCTACAATAAATAAGTAATTTTTCTTTTGAAATCCACGTAGAAATCAACAGATGAAATTGGAACTCTAGAGCAACTTGAAAATAAGCCGAAGAAGTGCAGTCAAGGTTGGGCTTAGATGCCCGAAGACCATCGACGGTGACTTAAAAAGCAAAGATGTTCCGATTAGTTTTGGCTTTGATACCGCCTGCAAGATATCTTCAGAGATGACTGGAAATGTTATGACGGTGGTTCCAACCCCAGGTTTACTATAAAGATAACGGGAAAAGATCAGAAATTTTTTTGGAGAGCCTCACTCTATGAATTTGTTACAAGCTGTTGCATTACGTGCAAATAGTTGTATTTTACAAACTCATGGTCTTGAAAACCACTGAGTTGAGGTTAGCTCGTTGTTACTTCTGTCTGCTTTGTAATTATGCTCCTAAACCTGTCTGGGAGGGCTTAATTACTTCAATAAATCTACGCAAATTTTAGATCTACACCTCTTGATTGGCATTATTAGCTAAGCTGGGAACTTTATTTTCCCTGAGCTTTTATACGTCCTGGGAAGGTAAATGAAAAGCTCAAATACCAATATCAATGTTTCCTTCTTTGTGGATTGAACCTCTCAAGTCCAGAAATTGAACCATTGTGAGCTGCTGCTACATGGTAAATCAAATTGACTACCTGAATCAAAAGCATACCATTTCTCAGGTGTTGCTGATGAGTTATCTTTGTGTTCATTCTTGTTCAGGAGTCCGTCTCCCGCTTCTATCAAAGGCGCCATATCTCTGCTACCATCATTTTGTAAAGATGTGAATACTTGGTTCTCTACTCCTTGTTGCGCTCCAGAATCAAAATAGACGTTTCCCTTGTCTGAAGCAAAAGTTGGATTGGGTATTTGCAATTCGCTGCAACTTCCATTATCGCCGCAGGGTTTGCCAACTAGTTCATTTAGCCTCTGCAACTGTTTCAAGAAGCAAAAGAAGACGACAAACGAAAACAAACTTGATTATGTAATATATAACTTTTGCATTTTCTTTATGCTGTTTTGGTAGTTAGATAGATACCTGAGTAATCAGGGACTGAGTCTCATTCTTCAAGGACTCGAAACGAGATGCTAAACTGTCGTAGTTTGCTCTTAATGTTTTGTAATCCTGTTCAACCTGCTTTGATTTCCATCTAGCTCGTCTGTTCTGAAACCAGATAGCAACCTGCCGAGGTTGAAGACCAAGCTCCCTTGCTACTTGCAATTTCTTCCTCGGCTCGAGCTTTGTCTCTGATTCAAAAATTGACTCTAGCATCCTAATCTGTTGAGCGCTGAATCTGCTCTTGTTCTTGACATTGTTCTTCTTTTTTGTTGGAGCTTTTGGTAGCAATGGACATGCATAGATTTCGAGTTCAGGTAGAGAGTAGTCTTTTCTGTCCATGATTGGATTACTCGATCATACGAAAATAATTCTATTTGTTTCTAACTCAAAACAATACAGTAGGTGGAGGGCATAACATAACAGCTTTTTCTACTTTCAATTTTCTCCTCTCAAGAATTTAGAATTCTGATAAGGAGGTGGTCAGAGGGCTTTATAGGTCACAAACTCATAAAATAAAATATCTAGTGTTCTTGCTTGCGGTTGCAGGATATGCAAGCAATTGGAAAAGAAATCGTGTAGCTTCTTCTTTTCTAAGTTTCTTTTCTTCCTATTTGCAAAGTATGATATAAATGGCAGTTGCTTTCGTCCTAATCCCATCAAAATAACATAGACTGAAATAGAAAGTCTCCCATCGAAAAAGTTTGGTTTTGCTTCCTTTTTCAATGAAAAAGAATTAGGGAAAAGGGATAAATACAAGTTCTAGTGTTGCTTTTGTTGGGATTTGTTATTAAATGGTATTGTTGTACATCCTGATCAGTTTGTATTTTCTACTGCTATCGTATTCATGTGATTACATTGAGATGACCGGGATAGAAAAATCTTGAAGACACCAATATCCTTAGTCTTGTCCCTAAGAAAATAATACAGAATGGAAAGGAAGCTTAAGGAAAAAAGTGAGACTGTGGGACATATTCCCCTCCTAATGATGTTTCTTGACATCCTTTCATAACTAGACATCATTTGTAGAAATTCCTTCCTTCCGCTTTCAATTTGGATAGGATCAAATTCTGCAGAAATACTGTTGTCTTCCGAGATTAGAGCTGCCAAAGAGAAACAAGTAACAAGTTGCTGCAGCTTGAGTTAAGGTGTTAAATCTTAGCAGGGAATGAAGATAAAATAAGACCTGGTGTGGATATAATTTTATTGCGGGTTTAAGTTTAAGGTTATTTCCTTTGTTCCACCTTGCTGCGGATGACGTGAATGAATGACTTGAAGCATATCCTCATAACAAATTCACACCAGACTTGTCAAAACAATATTCCCTTGAGGCCACTTGTCACATGTTCTATGGTTAGTAGTGCCAATCACTAACCCCAAGCATACAATTTAGCCTGATACGGACAAAACACTTGTTGATTTTCAAGTTCAATCATGTAACGCATCAACTTATGCTAATTTAGCCAATCATGACCGCTTGGCTTTGGACACAGTCACCTCATTCTCCGTTTTAGGTTCCTGTAAGAACCTACACTTTCTTTGGTCCATGGCATTAAAATTATAAGTTCCACTGGTTGGTGAAGAGTCTTGTAAATGTAGCCATGGAAGAACTCAGGATTCCTTATGGATTAGGTCAGTCAAAATTAAGTTAACCATTTATTCCAGGATTTACTTCAGTTTTAATCCTTTTCTAAGATGTCGTCATTTAAAACTGGAACCGGCCGGAACAACAGTAAATAAGTGCGAAAGAATTGGACTTATATTCCAATGACCAAAAGCCAACAGCACCTTCCTATGACAAGAGTGAGGTATGCTCTAAGGTGTTGTAGCTTTGACGAGACGTATGGATGCATGTTCATGTTTGAGGAAACTTTAGAAAAGAACTCCCCTTATCTTTTGAGACTTTTATGCCAAGTGGTAAGTATCTTTCTCAACTAAACTCCCTTCACAACGACTCTAATTTTTGTCCGGAAATGCCCATGTTTATCCTAATCAATTCCATTCGGCCGAAAGCAGGATGACCCGTCAAATACTTTAATCTATTTATTTTAAAATCAATTTTTATTAGAGAAGAAATTTTAAGAAACCATTTGATTCTACTTCAGTTGCAATTTTTAATTCTAATTAAAAATTGAATATTTTTAGTAATTAATACTAATATTGTTATATCTTTATTAACAAAAATAAAGTGCCAAAGTAAAAACCATAGTTTAATTTAATTAATTTTATTTTACTATCATAGAAAAATCAATTAAATAAGTTTTCTTTCATTAAATTAAATAAATTAAAACCAATGATTAAAAACTAATTAATTTGGCCAGTTCAACTGTAAAAATCTTAAATCATCCAACTTTTTAGTTCAGTTTTTAATTTTCAGGTTCAATTTAATTTAATAATTTTTTATTTTTAAAATTGATTAATTTATTAGATTCGATTTACTTTAATAACTTCATATTTTTAAAACACTTTACGGAAAGGTTTGATCGGGCTTCAATCTCAGGCCCATCACGCTGAAGTTGATTCAGGGTGATCCTGCCTGTTGTCTAGGTGAGCGGATAATCCAAGTTGGTCTGTATCAACGTTTTGGGTTTATCACATTTCGTGAACTTTGTATAGTGCTCAAAGTATCGGTTTTAATAATGACTCCAGTTCCACGAAGGTAAAGAGAATTGTAATTTTTAGTGATGGCATGGAAAATAAGGAAATCTCAAAGGAAAACTGTCTTCCCTCAGGCTATAAGATGTTCAGAAGCTCTTGATATTATCCAAAGAGCTGGGATCACCAAGTCTAAGACACTCATAATGTAAGACCCTGTTTTATGTTTTAGATCCATTGGATGAGGATCTAAGCCATTCATTCTGTTACATTGGAACATACCTTCGGATATGATGAAAAGACTGAACTGGGCTGCATATGATGATTAACAGCTTATTACATTGAAGGGCAGGTACGACTATAGCTTCAATATCTCCGCCAGCCAATTCGAAAATCTTGGCTTGAACGTGCATCGTCTGCAGCGTTGGGACTCAAAGGGCAACACTATCATCTTCTTAGTCCATCTCTATTAGGAAAAGGTGTTTTCAAGCATGCCTTACGATAAAGGACTCATCTAAGTAGAAGCCAAGGCCTTGGAGATGCCTATCTATCTTGTAGGTGAATCGTTGGATGATGGTGGTTCCTGTAGCCGAAACACTCGACTGGCCATTGAACGTGCCTAAGGTGATAGTGTCTCAAGATAGATATCACGCCGTTTCACTCTGGTTCCTTTGTTGGGTCAAAGGTGGTCCTCTTAGTCGTAATCGAATGCCTTGGCAAGTCCAATAACCTTACACAATATCTTCTATTCAGTTTTTGTGGTGTCTTGTTGTATCCAGTAAATTTCAGCCATTTATTTATGTGAGATCTGTATTTATTTATATGGGATCTACACGGGATCCGCATAAATGAATGACTGAGATTCACTGGACACAATAAGACACCATAAAATTAAACAAAAGATCTGAACTCAATAACCTTATTCAGGTTTGCAAAATAGTCTCTTAAGTAGTACCTATTTGCGTTAATTTACAAAGGTCAGCAAAAGCATTCTGAAGTGAGCATTCCATACCTTTTGATTAGCCCATCATTTAGTTTATCGTATCATAAAATTCCTTGCAGATTGGCGGAGACATTGAAACTACAGCTGTACATGCTCTTCAATGTTGTGATAAACTGTTAATCATCATAAGATAAACAACCTATTCCTAGACCTGGCAAACGGGCGGGTAGTCCGGGTATGGGTACGGGTCTCACAGGTACTGGTCACACGAGTACGGGTTCGCGGGTAAATTTATAGAAACGGGTAATGATTTTGAAAATCCATACCCTACCCAGCGGGTATGGGTAGACCCGCGGGTTACCTGCTATATATTTTTTTATTTTTTATTTTTTAAATGGGCATATTTTGCGTGTTTAAAATGTCACCGAATTGATCTATTTAGCGACCCAAATTTAATTAAGTTAATTAATACAAATGA
>JANSVB020000061.1:3189905-3202790 GCA_025504935.2 Erythroxylum haughtii
CTAATTAAACCTTTATCTAAGAGTTTTGTACCCTCATGAATAAATTCTTTTACATATTGTGGGGTATAAGGAACGTTATTTTTTATGTTTATTTCCTGATGAGGATCCTTGAGTTTAATTTCTATTAATTCATTATTATGGTTCTTTTCTGGATCTAAAGGATTTTCACTACATACTTGATCTAGAAGAGTATCAATTGCTAATTGTAACGAGATATTATTGAGTAAATAGAAATGTAAAACATTGATTTTTTCACTTATTATTTTAAGTTGTTGATAATATGTGGTACGATATATAGGTATTTTAAGAATAATAGATTTTTGATTAAGCTGCTGAATATAAGGAGTTTTCAAGGTAATATAATGCAAATATTGACAAAAAGGGTTATAAAGTTTAAGGAAATTATTGCCAAGAATTAATGGTAATCCTGATTCTTTTTGATAAATAGAGGGGATCATAAAAGTGTAATTTTCTATGAGTATATTATTGTAATAACTTACATACCATATAAAATTAAAACTTCCATCGGCAATTCAAATTTGTAAAGGTTTGTCTAATTTTTTCCATGTAGTTAAAAGATGTTTTGATGAAATACAAATAGTAGCTCCTGTATCTATATATGCGTTTACTTTAGTCTTCTAAATAATCAATTGAATGAATGTTGAATTGGAATTCGGTTGCTGATTCGGATTCGCTTTGTAAAGTTGATTCATCTGAAGAATTAGCTGAGTAAATATAAAGGGTAGAATCTGTATTATAATCGGATTCTATGGGTTCCAATTGATGTTGTAAAGCAGAATATAGAACTTGTACTTTATTGTTATATTGCTTGTCTTTTTTCTTTGGACATTCATTGGCATAATGTCCTTCTTCTTTACATAGCCAACATTTACAATCCTTTTTCTTTTGTGGACAATGTTTTCATATAGGTTTGTAATTTTTGGATTTTTGTTTTCGAAAATACTTAGGGTAAATTTTTGGTTGATATGTACGAGGTTTATATTTTTTCCATCTATAGGGCTTAGAGTACCTTTTATAGTATCTATGTTGAGGTTTTATATATTTATGCTTATACTTTTTTTTATGTTTATACTTTCTTTCACATCCATATTGTTGTGGTACATCGGTATTTTGAGAACAACAAAGATTTAGATGTTGGTGTTTTAATGTTTGTTTTAGTTTAGTTTCTAAACAATAGTCGACTAATAAATCTTATGTAACAAGAATAACACCTCCTAGATTATGGGAAATAGTATGATTTTCAACTTTATCCTTAAATTTTTGTTGTCCTTTTACATTAAAAGGATAAGGTAATTTTTGTATGAAAACATTAATATACATTTCTTATTCAATTCGTGGTAATTTATAATAATGTTTTTAAAATTCACAAATAAATTGATTGAGATAATAATTATCACAAATATGCATATTATTTAAATGTCTTAATGCTTTTAATCGATTTACCCGATTTATGTGAGGTTTGTGAAAAATAATGTCCTTGCTAAAGAATTCTTTATAAATTTCATCTCCGATTACTTCAAAAGTATCTTCATCTTTGATTTTACTTCTATAATGAGGGGTATTTTGTAATGCTTGGGCATTTTCAAGTAAAAAGTTTTGAACATTTCCTGATGTTTTATAGATAATGAAATTCCAAAGAGATTCTTTATTATCTTCTCTATCTCCAAAAGGTTTTTCTATTTGTAATAATAATTGTATATGAGCATACCATTCATAGAATAAATCTTCTGCATTTGTTGTACAATCTAAGTTAAGAACTCCATCATTTCCTAATTTTATATGTTTGGGTTTATACTCAGTTGGGTATTTACGAATTTTTGATCCTTTATAATAATATCCTTGATGATTTAGAAAATCTTCTTTGTTGTCTTCTGTCCATGAGTAATTTGTGGGTTGAAATTCTTTTTTACGTTTATCTCCACTAAGTTTTGCTTTAAGATTAAGATCTCTTGCATTACTACTTTCAGGATTTTCTTCTTCCATAAATACTTCTTGATCTGATTCATATCCATAAATAATTTCTTCTTTATGTTCCTTATTGTTAGTAATTAATGGATATAAGTGATTATCAAGTGGATTGAGGTGTAATTTTTGTATTAACATAGTTACTTCGGCTAATTGTTATTGTATATTTCGTTCTACTTCTTCAATAGGTTGTTCAACATTTTCTATTTCCATTTATATTTTATATAATAATAATAATAATAATAATAATAATAATAATAATAATAATAATAATAATAATAATAATAATAATAATAATAATTGCAATTTAATTAAAAACAAATTACAATATAGTTAAAAATGGAAATCAATATTAAATATTAATATCATATTCTTAAAAATCAAATTTAATATTATTCACAATCTATTATAAGTCTAAAAATAAATATAGTTAACAACAATGTTATTTACAAGATCAAATTTAATATTATTCATAATGATTGTAAGTTTAAAAATAAATTTAGTTAACAATAATGTCATTTATATTTTTCATTAATCTCTTTTAATATATATTATTTCATAATTTTACATAGTCTCACAAAACTGTATTTATTATATATAACTTCTATACTAATTTATAGCGCGTTTGTTCTTTATTTCTTCTACATTCGCCATCCTTTTGTCTTCTTCATTTGCGAGTCCACCGTGTTCCATTATCTACTTCCATCATCTCTGGTGAATTGTCGGTGGAGGTAAGTTGTTGAATCTTTGGTCTTGGGTTTTCTTTTTTTGCTTGCATTGTTGGATGGTTTTTTTCGACGTTTTTTGAGTTGTTTGCATTTATTTGGACTATCAATGGTTGAATTTTAGTTTAAATGTGTTAATATTGGTGAAGAAAGGGAAAAAGACACAATTGTTTTAGTTAGTATGGGATGAACATATCATGCGTATAAAGTGTTCGATGAAAGTTATCTTAGGGTTGTGTTAAAGTGTTAAAATGTTTATTAACAAAAGAAATGCTTATAGGATAAGGTAATAATGTCTATTTTGCCATATAGTATACATCACAATAGTCATTAGTAGGTAAAGTAATACTAGAATGTATATTTTTTAAAAGCTTTCATATTAATGTATATTTTTTTAAAAGCTTTCATATTGAATTTTTTTAATCCAATGAAGTGAGGAAACTCTCGATAAATACCCATTGCTTTGGATCCTAATTAATCCTTAAACAACACCAAAGAACTAAGTTATATGTGGTAAAAAAAAGATGTAATAAAACTATAAAGTGGTTTGCATCTATAATAAAATAAGAACATATCGAGAGATAATACATTGAGTCCTTACTTTGTGTTTTCGAGCTGGTTGATATCCATGACTTTGTTAAAGATTAGGTTAGAAGAAGAGATAAATTGAACCTTAATCTTGGCTTTATGGCTATGCATATCATTGTAAAAGAACCTACATCATTGATGAAATTAGGATTACGGTGTTAAATGCAAAAGATAAAAATACAAAGCCATTGAACAAGTGTATTATATTAAATATGAAATTGTCGTTTTCGTAGGCCCTGTTTTGTGTTAAAGAGTGTTGATAAGCATCCAACTTCATCCTTCTTCTTTGTACTTTGTGATTTTCCGTCCATCTAGGTAAGTCATCCAACTATTGTGTATCATATGTTCTGCTTTAATAGTACGAGTATTTAGGTTTAGGTTTTGTGTGAATGCAAAAGAGGTCTTAGTTTTGTTTTGTTGTTTAGAATATTCTTATAATCATATATGAGTCGATGTATGGACGATCATTTGCGTAATAAAACCCTAGAATAATATATAGGTTGAAAATACTTACACTAGTAAGTACGATATTATTTATTATGTTTTGTTTTTTTCATAAAATAGAGTTAAAAGGAATTACATGGAGAACAGTATGATAGGATCATACTCTACAAACTAACATATTATAAGGAAGGTAAAGGTTGGATGTTTGAAAAAAAACGCACAATAATTATGTAAGTATAAAAATTTGTTTAATTTTTATGTTTATTTATTGATGTAGTATTAACTAATAATATTTGAGTTGAATATAGTTTTTTTAATTTTAAAATAAGATGCAAGAGTTGTTGCAAACATCAATATTGGATAGAAATGAGCTAAATGTAGAAGATATTTGCAACAACATGCTTGGAACATGATTACGCTACATTAAAGGTCTTGGGTTTAGGCCAAAACCAACTTTTTCATTGCAACAATGTGCTTGGAACATGATCCTGCTACATCAAAGGTCTTGGGTTTATGCCAAAGCCAACTTCTTCATCCTCATCAAGACCACAGTATGTTTAATGTCTTGAAGAGGACAACTAGTCACTTCATGCTAAATTAGAATATAATGCAAAAATGTTGATCAAGCTTGAAAAGTTGGTCCAAAATACAATTAACCCAAATTATGTAAGTAGTGATGATGAAAACGATTCTTAGTCATTTAACTAATATTTGTATTTTTATTATGTATTTAAGTGTTTTTCAAATTGTAATTAACATCTTGTACATGATCATATTTAATGATATTTTAATTTCTATATACAATGTTTCTAATTTTTCATTATTTTTATTATATTTTTGTGTAATAAATTGTACAACACCTAAATATTACATATAATAATATCTATTAAAAATCTCACCAATAATTACAATCTACATGATACAACATTTAGTTAAAATGTATAGCCTAAAATTTCAAAAGGTCCCGAAAAATATTTGGCTTTTTAAAAATGTTGCCAATAAGTTTTCGTTACACTTCCATTTCGTAGCTAAAAGTTTTTAGCTAATGTAGTTAAAAATTTCTAGCTACATTTTTAGAAATGTAGCTAATAAGTTTTATCAAGGAAATGAAACCATAGCCCAAACTTATTGGTGACAATATAGTAAAACAACACTTATAATTTTTTGCTACGAAAATTATTTGTAGCAGCTAAAGTGTATTAGTGACAATTTGATAAAAACGTCGCATATAGCTTTTTGTTATGGAAATTTTGCAAAGATTTCTGCAACAAATATAAATCATCACGAATAAGTATTAGTGACGATTTTGTGTTGAAATTTTTCGTGCTAAATGTGTCCTCTATTATAGTGCAGTATAATAAAGTTTTGTGGTTGACTAGAAATTGCTATAACCCTAAGCACTTGGAGAATAAAGGGTTTGGGCATATTTGGAAAGCCATATTATTTATGAGGTTAGGTGGAAGAAATACCAAAACTTTGCCTCGTTCAAGCTTACTTCCCCTTTCATAAAAGGAATACAAAACAGTGAGTTAAGGGGATTTGATCTCCATAATTTTTGCTATTTTCTTCTCCGAAACAACACAAGAAGTTATCAGGGCTGTACTAGTACTGTGTTATTGAGTTTTGCAGTTGTTGCATCTTATGTGATGGGTGTTACGGCTGGAAAAAGCTAATGATGGTGAGTAAAAAACAAACAAACAAACCATGCTCTCGCTACGTTGCTGTCGTCGGCAGTTGCAAGAAGCAATTGGTGTGCGGACAATCAGTTTCTAGTCACGACAAAAGCATGATCAGAGAAGGCTATAGCATTGTTAGAGCGAAATGGCTAAATGCACGGTGGCCTCGAGGCACGATATCGCATAGGTGGCGGAACAGGGAAATATTGGCAACACGATGTTAAGATGACTAGAAGTAGAGAAGTTAGATTTTGGTTGGAGACGTGGCAAGGCAGGTGGTTGAAGAAGATGTTGGCGATTGCAATTGTTCTAGATGGACGGATATATAGGGTTTCTTTCAGGTGTTAAGGTTTTCTTATGAAGACATCCTTATTTGGTTACAAGGTTAATATGACCTAAACCAAGTACAACGGTGTTTGGCGAAAGGATTAGATATTCTACTTTTGAGTTAAATATGTTTGGCAATAGGGTTGTCTAAAATTAAACTTAAAAAGGGTTAACTCTAGGATCAAACTAATCTAAGATTAAATAAAGTTATTTTAAATGTAGAATACTACATTCCTAGTTTAACTAAGTTCCAAACATAATTTTAAATTCAAAATCAATTCTAAATTAAATAAATTATTTTGTTAATGTGAATAAGATTAATAATTATTTCTTTATTAATTTGGATAATAAGTTTCTTAATTTATTAGAAAAGGTAAATTTTCTCAATTAAACTTGAAAAGGCATTCTCATTTTATAATTAAGAAAATTGAGTTTTCTTTAATATTTTTGAAAATAGGTTTCTAATTTATTAAGGAATAATTTTCTAATTAGTTGAGAAAGTAATATTTAAATAAATAATCTAAAGGGCTTTTTTAATTAAAATATCATATGTGCTTTAGAAAGTAGTTTTTTTAATATTAAAAATAATTTTTTAATTAAGGAAAGTTATTTCTAATTATATTAAAAATAGTTTTTTTATTAGATTGGAATGCCTTACTAGTTAAATTTTGGGAAAAGAATTTTTTAAAATTATAATAAGAAATAAGTGTCATTTATTGAAAATATTTTCAAATAATTTTATAAAAGAGTCAAGATAATTGAAAATCAAAATTAAATTTTTATTTAGAATGGAAACTTAATTTATTTAATAATCAATAGGTTTAATCTAATTTAATTATCTAAGAAATTAGAAATATCATTTTGGATTATGGTGATCAATAATTAGAACCAAACAAGTATTAATATTTTATGCATACAATTTAATTATTTTTGCTAATTGAATTGCATGCTCTCGTTTTTATAAATGTTTGGCTTATTTTTGGTGCATATTGAATTGCATGTTTATAGGTATGATATTTATATAAGCATTTTTTGGTTTAAAATGACCATTAAAATTAAATCCTTCATTAAATATAAATTACATGTTTAAAACATGATTGTGCCATTATTATAAGAGTAAACTATAGTTTTATTTATTGTTAAGCTTGTTGAACAAATTCAAAACTACTTTTTAACTCAAGTATGTTTGGTCTTATAATAATGGGTCCTACTTAACTAAATTTATGTGATTTAGATAATAAATTAATGATCATGTAATTTAGAGGTAGGGTTACGAATAAGATTTAAGATATGTTTTGACGAGAGTTTTCATCTATCAAATATAAGAATTATATGAGATGTGATTGATAAATTTTTTACCTAATTTAAGTTTAGTTGATTTGATTAGTAACTCAAGATTAAATAAATTTGAATAGGATCCTGGCTTACTAAAGAGATCATAATAATCTTTTAGAAATAATAGTGAGGACTATTATTTTGAATAAAATAGTAGGAGTAAACAAATATATGATAAAGTACTATCTTATTTAATTGTCATGAAAGATGACCAATTACTTTCTTTGCTTACAATTATATTTTATTTTAAGTGAAAATTACCTTTGGTTAGTATAGTTGATGCTAAGTTTAAGTAAACTAAAATTATTGGACACAAGTTAGGTTTTAGAAAAGCCGTCAAATTTAGAAGAAAATTGTATATTCATAATGTGATTTTGCCATAATCGGTATTGAAGATTTTAGTGATAAAGTTTTAAAGATATATCAATATCATATAAATGACAAAAAGTAATTATATTTTAAGATGAAAAATGTCTCATAAACTTTAATAGCAATATATAAGATGGATGTCTATGTCGTGATTACAAAATACAAATAGATTTTGGTGACAAAGTTTTAAAGATATATCAATATCATATAAATGACCAAATGTAATTATATTTTATAAGATGAATTATGTCTCATAAACTTTAATAGCAATATATAAGATGGATGTCTATGTCGTGATTACAAAATGCAAATAGTTAATTCAAAGAGCTAGAGTTGAAAATTATAGTTCCTTAATGGAATTGTTACATTGAATTTATCCTACTATAAGCATAAATATGGACTAGAATTGAAGGAATTTTCTATAGTATGATAATAGTTATCATTAGAAGAAAAATAATTTCATGACATTTCTTTCCAACATATGATATGATAAAGATTATATATATTTATTCATTCTTTTGAGTATTTGATACTGAATTTGGATCCAAAGTTAGATAATTGAGACTATCCTTTTATATCATGTTAGTTAAATCAACATAATGAGATCATAAAGTTATATACAAGGGTATATTTATCATTTTAATTATGAATCATATAGAACTTGTTAAACTTGTTCGACGGAAGACTAACCAATTCAACCTTTGGTAAAAAGATAATGGCATTAAATTGACAAATTTTATACATATGATGTGTTATATATAATAATAATTCATAAAAGGATCAATACTTGTATTTCATTGTATTTACTAATAATTTTATATGATATCATCATATATATTAAATGAAAATTGATTTAAAATTTTGAAAACTCAAAGGGTTTAAATTTGTGTAAGAATCAAAAAATAAAAACTTAGATGATATCGATATGGTGAGATGTAATTAATTTTTTTTTGGATATATATAGGATGAGATTCTCTAGTGAATTCCTTCACAACTAAATTTTATAATAATACGTTATGTATAGGAGGAAAATGCAACACTGGATACTTATAAAAGAATGATTTTTAAATGAGTACTACAAGTAAGATTTAATTTGAAAAGTTCAAATCTCACAACAATACATGTAATTAAAACTAGTGTCTTTATTGATACATTTGATATATAATTGAAAGATTATGTAATGTTGAAAGATTCACTTTTATGATGAATTCAAAGATTTTATGTTTGGAGATGATTATAGATTTATCATATCTATAAGAATGTTAATGAGAGCATAGTTGTATCCTTTTAGTGGGAGTGTCTCAAGACATATTGCTTATAGAGAAAATTTATAATTTTAATTACTAAAATTATGATAGTTCAAAAATAACTCTTGTTAGATATGAAAAAAGATAATAACTTAATTATAGGAATTAAATTTATATAGATAGATATAGAAATTGTTTACATATTCTAGTCCAAGTGTATAAACAATATATTAAAGGAGTTTAATATTTGACAAATGTGATACTTAAGAAGTATTTAGGTATCCATTATCCTATAATGAGTTGATATTTGAGTTTAAGCTTATATAGATATTAACTTTAAAATTAAGTCCTAGTTAAGCTATAATGTACTTATAACTATTATTTTGAGATTAAAAAGGTTTTAATGTAGCTTTACTTAATAATTACTAATCAAGCATTAGTACATTATTCATTTAATAAAAATGATTATTTGGATTAAGAAGTTTTTTATTGAAATTGGTATAGTTCTTTGCATGGTTAAAATAGTAATATAATACTATAGGGCATGTAAAATGAGCTAAGATCTCATCTAAGGTCTAAGTATCTATTTGGGCTATTTCTCTTAATTATGATGATAATTAAAATGAAATTTATAAGATTTAAACAAATTCTCACTATATAAAATTTTGTAGATCTCTCTTACTAGATTGTTGTCCTAATAGTAATATAATCGTGAAAAAGTATTATGGTATAAGATACTTAAATGCTTAACTTAGTTTAAGTGAGAGATTGTTAGTTTATTTCTTACATCCAATCAGTTAGTTGTAGTTTTGGTGACATAATTATATAAAGACATTCTTCATCTTTTGCATATTGTTTAATTACTAATATATAAGATAAAATTCATAGGATAAATATACATACAAATGAAATTATAATGAGAAATATTGCATTTACATATTGTTTCTATATTGTTCTAGCCATTGTTCTATTAAGATTGGAGAATATAAAAAGACTAGTATACATTATATTTCTTCCCTATAAAGGAAGTAATCAATTTCACAAACTAAAATATAAAGATATTTAAATAAATATTTGAATGTTTGTTAGAGAACAAATTTAACTCTATATGACATTATTTGTATTATGAAAAATTCTCATTATATAATTCTTGTTGTAATAATTATATAGTAATTCTTTTACTTAAGATCTCTAAAGTATCTCATATAATGATTTCTATATTTTGATACTACTTATGACATATCCTAATCAAAGGTAAATTAAATTGGATATAGCATGAATTATATGAAAATAGTTGAATGATCAATAAATTCATTACCTTAAAATGATTAGGGAGAATGTTCTATTATTTTTAATTAATATTGATTAAAAAATCCTTGATTAAAGTGGAATGACACTTTAAACAAATTTTCAAATGTCATTAATAGAATCAATTACTAATACTTCTAGAACTCTAGTTTTAAGGTTTTTATATTTTTGAGTTTTATGCATATTTAAGACTATCTCAAGGATGTAGTTGAGATAGATCATTATTATTGTTGAATAAAAAACTTTTATACTAGAGTTTCTTCATCCTTGTTTTTAGAGAAATATATTAACTATCATTCTTATGTAACTTGTTAGAGATCAACTTTATATTCTTATCACTCCAAATTCCTTCTTTTCTAGAGTGTGGTGATTGATATCCTTTTCTTATTTATTTTTGTGTTAAATTTCTTGAATTAACATGTTTTCGATAAAACGGTCCTAATTCCTTTCTTATAGATGTCAAATCTCACTAGTTCTATTGATTAGCATCATATCACTCTTGCTTTCATGACTTAAGCTAACCTAATATTAAAAAAAAAGAATGGCGAGAAAGGAGAGGAGCAATACCTGAGCTAGTTCCAATCCAAAAGGGGATAAGGCTAGCTTTTAGGCTTAACATCAAGAAAAGGACAAAAGCCATTGACTGGAAAGGTAAGTCAAACCAACTTTGGCTTGAAGAATAGCCAAAACTTTTGAGAGTACGGAGATGACTATTTTGATCTTAACTCAATTTTCTAAATTAAAATATTTGATAAAAATAAAGAAAATTGATGTTATGCTTTCTTGTTAATAGTAGGGATATTTTTTTAAAAAAAATTATTAAGAGTAGGGATAATTTAAGAATAGAAATATTGTAAAGTGATATTTCATAAATGCACCTTTTAATCAATAGTAGTCTAAAAAGGAAAATTTTTTAATCGAAAAATAAATAACTAACCAAAGAAATTGTAATGACAGGATTTTAGTAGTAATGAATTCTTTATTTTACTCATACCATTATTGAAGATTTTAACACCTATATAATTAAAGATGTAATTTTCATAAATTGCTGCAGTATATAATTGCATAACGTTGATGGTAATTATTAATAAAAAGCAAGTTTTCATGATATCATTAAAACTAATATGTTTGAAATTACTCTCTTTTTTGACGAAAAACAAAATCTAAAACACAGAAAGGCTACAAACCTAACCCAAGCCGATAGGCTTACCCCATACACCTGGATCCTACAAGCCTTTAAATATCATTGACATTACAAAAAAGATTGATCTAACGATAAAATAGAACGTAAAGAAGAAGGATTAGTGTCCCATCTTCGGTGGTTTGCATAGAATAAGGCCACCATTGCTAAGGAATGAGCCGCCTTATTAGCAATCCTACGTATCTATTAGAAGGACAAGTGAAGGAATTGTCGCTTAAGCATTTGACAATCAAACGCCAACAATCCGATCTCTGAATAACTTAACGAAAAAGAATTAATAGCTTGAACCGCCAGCAAGCAATCCGATTCCATAATGACATGGTCAATTTCTTTGTCTTTCAACCACGAAAGTGCTTCCTGTATCAACATTAATTCGTCTATGACTAGTTCAAACAAAGATGGTTAATGCCCTGAAAAAGCAGCTATAAATCTACCCCTTGCGTCCCTAATAATAGCAACAAAACTCGTAGCATTCTAGTCCTTAAAAATAGACACATCCACATTGCATTTCATAAAATCTTCTGGAGGTTGATGCCACCCTGGAACACTAGAGCATGAAGTACTCTCTGTTGCTCTAACCCTCTCAAAACACCTTCGAGCAACCTGCTAGTCGTGCAGAAAGTTATCAGCAAAATGGATGATCATATTGGAGGAAACTAGCTTACCTTGCCAGACTCGGATGTTACGATGATACCAAATGCTCCATAATATTGTTAATACACGCGATAATAGGTGTTTAGGCATGTTTTCTAGCATATGCCCAAACGTAGCGTTGATCCCCATAGGCTGAACGCACACATTCGCTAACGCCCAGCATTCTTTTGCTGTAGGACACTCAAAAAGCACATGGTTCAGGTCTTCATCATACCCGCAGGCGTCATAGTCAAGGGGGAGCATGACGCCCTTCCTCCTTAAATGAACTTTACATGGAACGAACTCCCAACAACATCGCCATGTGAAATCTTTTATTTTAGGGGGATAGGCAAATTCCACAGCAGATTCTAAGTTTTTTTATAGTAAAATTAGCATTACCATTACATAATCTGAAAGCCATTTTATATCCTGACTTAACCGAATACAATCCATCCCTACTATAGTACCAAATCCTTTGATCAGGGGGTTTTGCAATCGCAATGGGGATTTTGGAAATCCGTCCAACATCATACGGCGTGAACAATCCTTCGAGCAATGGTCCATCCCACCCCGACCCGACTCATTAAAAAGCTCCTGCACTTTCATGTTACTCAAATATTGAATTGGAAGGGAAGTGATGAAGAAATTATTATACTCATTTATCCACGGATCCTTGAAAACATTAATCAATGCCCCATCGCCCACCTTCCACCAAACCCCGTGAACCAGAATATCCTGTGCGGCATAAATGCTCCTCTAGATGAAACTTGCATTGGCTCGATCCTTTGCTTCCAGAAAACTACCGGTAGGAAAGTATCTTGCTTTAAAAATTCTACTCAGAAGTGAGTCTGGATAGGCGATAAACCTCCAAGCCTGTTTGTATAGCATGGCAAGATTGAAGCTATGGAGATCCAGAAAACCCATATCCCCATATTTTTTTGGCACGCAAAGGCGATCCTAGCTCGCCCATTGTATATGATTCCTGTCAGTCGAGCCCGATCCCCACCAGAAAGACGTCATCAGTTTTTGTAGTTCATCACAAGTTC
>JANSVB020000061.1:3210223-3224619 GCA_025504935.2 Erythroxylum haughtii
AGAAAAGCATTGTTACTGTGGAATAGGGATTCGAATTCCAAACCCTATAACCCCCAAAATTTCAGAACTAGGGGGGGCGGCAAGAGTCCTGTTGTTACTGTTGACGGCGCCGTTGAAGAATAAATAATAACTGAAGGGGATTATGAACGATGTTTCAACCGTGTCTCCGACGATCGTTCACATTCCCGATAAACCACCAGTCCCACCTGACCAACAACCCACTGGTGAGGTCACTAGGACCTCTTGTTTACTAAATATATGCAATGTATTACTCATTTTGCATGTTCTGAATTTTCAATATTAATAAGCAGTTGATGTGGTTGCTTCGGTGATCAAAAATCCAAAGGACGCAAATACTCTTATAAGGTTAGTTAGTTACCTATTTAGCACTCTTTTTTTTATTAATGATAAAAGAGTGAAGGTTTTTGTTGGTAATCATTAATTTTGAATTTATCACTGTGGATAGGCGTTTAAACCAGATAGCTCCCCTAGAAAATCTCCGACATGTTAAGCGGATTCAGAAACGACATGTGGAAGGAGGTGCATTCCGTTTAATTTTTCTTAATTCAATTAGTTCTGCACTTGGTATATGCTTCCTTAAAGGTGAATTCTTGACAGGGAAAATTGAGCTTTCGGTTATCTTATGCCTACATTCCAAGGATTACGATCATTTATCACAGCATTTAGAGGAGCTAATTCACTCCTTTCAGTTGAGTCCTTTTATCACAAAAGTGGGTTTATTTTTCTTTCCTTAAAGCTTTGTTACTGCAGCAATTGATTTGTTTTAAATATGATTTCTATGTGTTGAGTGAAAAAGATTCATGGATTTGAATTAGGTGAAGTTGTTTACTCTTATTCCCCCTTGCAAGATTGAATTTTTTTTTCCTTGTAAACTGCCCTTGTTTGTTATTTGATTATATAATGGCTTGTTCAAACATTGTTTTTTTTTTTCCTTCTTTAGTCTTTGAGATGCAAGTGCCATAAGGAAATGGATTATGTGGTGTTATGTTTAATAGTTGGAATGCCTTGGTTTGCAATTGAGTCGAGCTATATTGAGCTTTTTTGAATATGTTGAAGATGCCCATCCTTTATACTATCTTCCAACCAATTTCAGGTTTGCAAATATGCTGCTACATCTAGAGAAGAATGGGACGAACAATGCAAGCTGTGGCCAACTTCTTTTCATCCACCTACTTAGTAAGTTTTGCAAGTTTATATTCTCTCTTGTCATTATTTCATGGCTATTAGCTGTATATGGGTTTACTCTGTCACCTAGGATCTTTATATTGCTAATGAAACTTTGTATGAAAACAATCTGTAAAAGTACTTAAGTGTAATTATGTTGTCCTGTGCAATCATAGGATTCAGGTTAACAAAGTAATTTGATGGATAAGTTTGTTTCACACTTCCCCTCATAGATATGAAGTTTGTTGAACTAGTGAGTGATCTAAAGGAAAGGGATTTGGCTTGGTGGTAGGGAGGTAGGATTACCTTCCCTTCACCATGGTTCAAATATTGGTGGGTGCTAGGTGAAGAGTTTATGCTTCCCTATGTACCAAAGAAAAGTATATCCCTGCTACACCATGGGCAATTAAGGCATTCAATGAGAGGATATTTCTTTGGGTGTTAGGGATGCATCCATACTGTACCTAGTAATAATGTCAACTTTGTAGTGATGTCATCGAGGTTTCATTGCCAGGGGTCTTGGTTTTAATTGTTTCTCAAAGATTTTACAGTGTAAAATATTAATGTGCAATATGCAAAAAGCATAAAAAAGAAAAGTGGCATTGGATGATGATGACATAACTTTCCGTGTAATCCAACATAGGGCAATCCTAAGTATGCCACAACACTACGGTTCTAAAAGCCTCTGTAGCCTTTATTTAGGTAAAACATATTCTCTCAGCAGTGCATATTATAAAGTTGTAATGTTTTGGTTTATTCTTACTGTTACCATCTATTCTTTTCTTGCTTTGCAGCAATATTGATGGAATAACTGGATTTAGTGAAGACGACTCACAATCAATTTTAAGCTTCATGAAAGTGACTATCGAGTTGGCAAAATCTGGTGATAATTCGGTAACTAGTTGATTTCTTTGTTTTAAAACACTATTTCTTCATAAAAAGTGAAACTTTGAATGTTCTTGTGAATTCAACTTTAGGTTAATGTATGATCTACCGACTGTTCGATAATACTTTGAGTCAACGCTAAAATATTTGCAGTCAAAGTCTACTAGTCAGGCACAGACTTCTTACCACATTATTTTTAGTTTGAGAAGTAAAGGATCCTACTTTAAGGTTGCATAGAGATATTGGAAAGTCTTGTGTTTTGTTTAAACATAAATATTGTTAGCAAAATAAAACAGTCATTTTCCCTTTGTGTTGAAGCCTTTATCTGAAAAACGATCTCATTGCTTGCTTGTATTTGCAACATTTGACTGATTACTGTCGATTCTAATGCCTTCTATAATGCTTTTGAAATTGCCAAGTCTACGCTTTGTTATTAATGTATGTGTCTCCTTCTGATTTATTGTCTACAGTTAGTCAATGCTGCAGTGATAGTGGACCCTATAGTCAGACAGATTATTGCTAGTGGACATGATGAAATCTATTCGTGGAATGCTTCGACATACAAGGCTAGCACTGGAGATGACTGCTTTAAAGAGTCAACAAATCCTGAATTGCATGCTTTTTCTAACGGATTAGAAAGCCAAAGAGCCACCTTTCCAAATGATTCACCTAATAAATTGGAAAAACTTGGTGTTTCTTGTTTAAACCCTCGAGGGTGGTCCCACCAGCAACCTAATACAAGTTCTTGTTATTGTCACCCTTTACGACATGCAGTTATTGTTGCTATTGAATCTTCTGCTGAGAGGGATAGACGCCTCTTCCCAAGTGTAGATTACACAAGGGAGAAGTTATGTGAGGCAGAATCTATGCAGTCTTACAGTTCAGTTTCACCAGCAAAAAGACAAAAGATCAACCTTAAAAATGTGAGCTAATTCTCTTTACTGGACAACTTGGTAAATGTATCATCTAGTTAGGCACTACCCTTGTCAAATTAGTTGAAAGAAACATCTAGATTTGTGGCAGTTACATTTTCCTTGCTTCACTTTCTCGTTGCAACTGGTTTAATGGAGTGTCAGCTTCTTTCCATTCTACCTCAGGTTGACAATGGGAAGGAATCAGATGCTGACAATGGAGATTCTAATGCTGCATCTGAGAGGCCTTATCTATGTACTGGATTTGATGCTTACCTTGTTTGGGAGCCATGTACTATGTGAGTTCGACACTTAAAATATTCTCCCTTTTGTTTTTCCAAGTGTTGAAGCTTTTCACCCTTTTGTTTTTCTAAGTGTTGAAGCTTTTCAATTATACAGTAGTATTTATGTTGATCTTTGTGATTTTCGTTTAACTCTTTACAGGGCTATCACTAAATTGTACTTGGGATGACATATAGGTTTCTTCAGTTAATATTTTTCTTTGTCATTTTCCCTGCTCAATTGTGTAGTCAGCTAATGAAGTGCATTATAACAGATTCATATATATTCACATATACCTGCTAATGAATTGCTTATTCATTTTAGTTGTTTAACGCTAGGAATTTGGTTTTTCCCTGCATATCTAAATCACTTGATGATATTTAAACTTATTCATAGCATTTGATGGCTGTATTGTTTTACACCCTGGACAAAATTTGCAAACGTGATTTCCTTTTCTTGAGTTCAAAAATGATTTGAAACAGTTTATTTTAAAGTCCAAGATGATTTTATTATGAGAAATAGTCGCAGAATACACTAAGAAGTTCAACACTTATTTTCTGTATTTATTATAGTTTTTGTTCCCCCGCTGCAATTGATTCTTCAACCAAATGGTCTGATTCTCGGCCACTTTTTGATTTAAGGTGTGCAATGGCACTTGTTCATCAAAGAATTAGGCGGATATTTTATGCTTTCCCCAATCCAAAGGCTGGGGCACTGGGCAGCATTCACAGGATACAAGGAGAGAAAAGCTTAAATCATCACTATGCTGTTTTCAGGGTCATGGTACCTGAAGAAGTACTACTGACTCGGTATTGTTAGTCAAAAAGAGGTGCAAGGAAAGTGTGCATGGCATCACTCTCTATAGGAAGGGAGTTTGCACATTGTATTTATCAAGAACTTAGTGTACGATGCTTATTTATTAAGAACTGCCAATGTTCCATCCAATTTGTAATGGCCAAATTGGGTTATTGATCTACTTAAGGATCTGAGTTATATAAATGTACTCAAACTAGACTTTATTTATTTAAAAGAACCTGCGTTCCCGTACATGAGTGCTTTCCCAGATCGTTACAACATCGTTCTTCGGTGATTGGTGACTTTGACCTCACCATTAGCCTATTGATATGCATGTTCTCGAGTGCTTGCAATTTACAACTTTCTGTTACACACACATAAAGCAAGGTACTCCAGTGATTCACCATCACAGAACGTATGATGAGTGCATATATGTGTAAATGCTTCTCTCGCTGTATACATTCTCTAAATGCTTTCAACCGTGAGGCATGATTATCTGATTTCTTATATTTTGTTGCAAAAGAAAATCTAGTTGCTCTTGTTTAACTAGTACAACTAGATCGCTGTATTTTTAGTTTGCCTAGTAGTAAACGGGGAAAAAGGTAGATGCAAGACTAGTTAAATGTCATCAAAACATGATTGTTCGGTTCCAATAAGAAGGCAATCGCTGTGCGGATTGGCTTGTCAATTATAGCACTTGTCTGCCTGTTAGCGTATACTAGTTTAATGATGTTATTCAAGAGATGTCTTCGCTTTTGTTTGCTGATGCTGTTGAGGTTGCTTTACCCCGTGTCACTGTCATGTAATTTTCTTTTCTGAGCTTGCAGCCGTTTATATCCAAAAAAAAAAAAAAAGTTCTAGGCATTGATACCACGTCCACTGCCAGAAAATTGATATTGAAGCCTCATCATATGCAAGTGGGAGTGCAAATTGCGGCCAAAACCATGAATAGATGCACATTTTCATGTATTACGATACTGAATTACATACATGCACGATGAAGCAGTACATAGAATTGAAACGAAGATGTTGGTAACATTCTAAGGTCATGCATTATGCAATTAATCTAGAGGGCTGTACAAAGACGTTATGCAGTACCACCATATAATACAAACAGCATACACTGTAGTAGAAGTTCTAAACAAATGAAAAGACCAAGATTGACTTCTGCACCCGTTTCCTCCATAGAAGCAAGTCTCCTAGCTAACAACATGCCGGCTAAAATGCTCCAACAAACATCAAGTGGTGCATCCAAAACTACCAGATATTGGCAACCATACTACAGATGGTGTCAAGCATATTTCAAAATGGTCCAACTCAAGATCCACTAATGCACCCAAAACCACCACATATTGACAACCATATTATAAACAATATCAAACATATAGCAGCATCAATGGCAAGGACAATCCTCACTTGCCGCCACCACTTTTTTCTGTTACACTGAGTGTTTGATCTGATTCTCATTGAACCCATATCCTTCTGTAATGTGATTGAAGATGCTGCTCCACTTTGGTTATTAGAATCCATTGTAGTAGCATCAATCTTCACTCCTCTATCTGTAGACTTCCTATGCTCTTCCAATTCAACATCTCTCATTGCAATCACGTGGTCTTTAGATTTTCTTTTGTCTTGCTTATTAGATTTGCCCAGTAAAGGAGCCTTTGTGGAATTAACACCCTCTACTTTTCCATTCAAATTACTAGGGGAGGGAGAGAGGCCCGTATCATCAAAGGAGGGGTTCTCAGTATTCCAATTAATTCCACTCTCAGAAACATGCTCCAATGAAGTTATCAATCGGTGGATTGCAGGTACTAATTGCTCATGCATGTTGTTGATTGAGTTAATACCTGAAAAACTTCCCCTTGAACCCTTTCTAGCGACCTTTTTGAACTCATCCCTTACGTGCTCTAGAAATTTAAGTATGCCCATGTTCTGAAGGCCCTCATCAACAATAGTGAAGTAAAGATAGCTATCTTCTATTAGAAAACCGACTGTCCTTTTCCCAACGGTCTCAAAGTACCACTTGTGGTATGCAGGAGTGCATTCCAGGGCCAAGGCTGCCAAATTCTCAATCTCACGTTCTCCACTGCTATACACGTACAAAGCTCGGCTACCCCTTGATATACAACAGTAGTGAACCAAGTTTTGAATTGAAGCCATTCACACGTTACTTTGAACTCCGACTTTCAAATTAGGGCTCTGTCTTTCTGTCTTCCTAGTTTCAGATCCTGAACCCACTTGGGTTAATCATTGCATGCATATGAAACTAAGCAATCTCAATCTGAAAAGACAGAAACCCAATAGGATCCTAAAGCAAGGAACGGAAGGACCTCCTCGTTAACCAAATTGAAAGCTTCAAACAGTACTGCAAAAGTATGCAAAGCCTCGTCTTTCATACCTACCTTGTAAAGTATAACACCCGTGAAGGCACGTTAGAATACAACCCCTGCACTAAACCTGTAATCAAATTAACGGCAGAAGTGGTTAGATCATGAAGATTTGACAAAAAACCCAACAACAATCAATAGTCAACATGCCCTCTCAACTCCACAAAACCGTATTAACAAATAACAATATACTCACACACCAAAACGAAACGATCTGAAGTGAAGTCAAAGTGGAAACAGTCACGCTAAAGAAGACTAAAGTAACGAACTTTTTCTTTTCCCAGGAAACGAAAGGCGAGGATCGATCAAACCCATGTCGAAAAATCTCAAAACTTTCTTACCAACCAACCAGATCACCTAAAAAATTGATTTTCCATGGAAAGAAACATTACCCATGTAGCAACCCAAAAGGGAACACGCGTGTAGAGAGAGATATAAAGAGAGAGGGTAGTTGTCGGAGCTCAAAATTTAAGTTAAACATATGTGGTGTTCCTGGGCAGACGCACAAGTTTTATGCAGTGGACTCAAAGATTTCCAGGCATTGACTCCCACCAATCACCGTTTCACTTTTTCTTCTGTAGTTTGCATCTGTTACAAAACAAAAATTTCTAATTTCTACTGAATTGTTTTCTTTTTTACTTTAACCTTATATGGCATACCGAGGATGTGAAGATTATCATTCATTATGGTAATTATGAGCTAAGACTGCCTAACATATAATATTGTCCCAGATTTTGTTTTTCTTGACCACACCAAATGCATGTATTATTGACAGTGAAAGGATAGAGACACAATAATGATTGAGGTTGAGGGCAAGTAAATTAATATTTAGCACCATGATTTAAAATTTTAATTTAAACCAACAAAATAAAAGAATTAAATTTTAAAAAGTTCAATTAATATTAAATTATTATAAAATTAATTAAAAATTAAATATAATTAAAAATTTTAAATGCAATTAAAAGCAGTGTTTGAAATACCGTACCGTATCGGCCGGTACCGATACTCTTTAAAAAATTCCGGTAGAAAATTTCGGTCGGTACCGACCGTTTTCGGTCGGTACCGGCTAGAACCAAAAATTCCGGAAAATATCGGACCATTTAGTAAAAAATGAACTTTTTCAGGGACCATTTTGCAAAAAATCAAACATTAACTCCAAAAAAATCTAACTGTCGCCGAGCACTAGTAAAATATTGTTAAGATTTATATGTAAAATATTTAAAAATTATTGCTATTTCAAATTAATTATCATTATTATTTATTGTTAAAATTTTTGAAAGCATGGTTGATATAAACATTAAACTAGTAAAGCATATAGTACAACTGTATAATATATCAATATGAACTATTTTGCAATTTTTTTAAAATTTTAGGGACTATTTTATAAATTTAAAAAATATCCCGAAACGGTACCCGATACTGACCGGTACCGGTACAGTTCCGTTCCAGAGCCTAATCCGATACCGAGTCCGGTACGATATTCATAACATTGATTAAAAGAGATTGTTTATATTTATCAAAAAAATTAAAGTACAATTAAAAAAATTATTAAATAAAAATTAATTGTTTATTTTAATTTATAAGAAATTATTAATTAACAAAATTTGACTTATTAGTTAATAAATTGAACCGGTTTTACAATGACAGTTATTAAAGTAAATTAAAATAAAAATTTGAAAACTAAATCAAAAAGTAAAATAATTCAAAAATTTTAAAATTAAGCTACGAAATTGGTTGGATTTTCTAGGTACAAAGAATATATGTTTATTCATTTATTTCTTTCTTTTCTTGCAAAATTTACCTTGTTCATAATCTTACTTTTTGAGTATGAAATTGTTGAATTTGGGCATATTTGGTCTAAATTCTTTCTCAGTTTCCATCAGTCTAAATTGTCGTTTAATGTGTGTCTGATCCAATCGCATACCTTCATAACAAAATAATAATAATAATACCATACTGTATGCATTTATATCCATATAGGATGTCAACTTGTCAATTAAGGAGAGAGCCATCTATACCTTTCAAGGCTTTAAAAATAATAAGTTGGCATTTTGATTCTTCAAAATTAATAAATAAAAATTTGAATTATAAATTAAATAAAATTAATTTTTATATAAAAATTCGACTTAATTCAAAATTTATAAGTTAAAAAAATACAATTAAATTCAACTCAACTCAAATTGTTTATATATTGAATGGGGCTCTTTTCCAAGACTAGTTCAACGAGCTGAAGTAACCTACCGGAGGGAGGCCATTTGTCAGCAATTACACATCATCCAACAAATTATCAGCCATTCTTGACAGCTGACGTCCTGCGATGATCAAGTCCTAAAACTTCACGTAAAATACATTTGGAAATTATTTTCTCTCGTGTCCCATATATGCAAGTTAGTTTTCCCATCTATGTCATGCTTAAATCAAAATCTACGTCGTAAGGAATAAAGAAGAAGTGGAACCCGGTCTACTTTTTGTGGACCAACTCTATGCCACGTAAATAAATGGGTCAGATGAAGTGGCACAGAGTTGGTCCACAAAAAGTGGACAAGAGGATCTGGTCTCAAGCTGTAACACAATGCACCACTAAGGAAGAATCTGAGAAATAATATTCAGGAAATCCGGAATAGTTGAGCATCTTGTTTTGTGATGCGGATGGCAACAGTAAAGCCAGCATTCCCATGCCTTTCATTTGCACAACTCCATGGAAAGAACTGGAATTAGTAGCTGCAATGCCAAACTTACTCAGAGAATCTGTCGTGCAACCATTATTCATGTCACATGAGATCTATGTAGGATGGTTAATGCAGGTCGTGATGGAATTGTAAGTTTCCTGAGTCCAGATCTTCTGTCCAGTTTTATGGTGTCTTATTGTGTCCAGTGAATCTCAACCATTTATTTATGTGGATCCCACGTGAGTCTCGCATAAATAAACGCGAGTTCCGCAAAAATAAATGGCTGAGAATTATGGGAGACAATAAGACACCATAAAATTAGACAAAAGATTTTGTCTCAAGTTTCCTTACTTAAGTCGATGCATGAAACCAAGCTTCAAAATTAATGGCGATGCAGTAAAATGTTCATATATATGCTTCAGAACCGTATGACATTGGTAGTCTTAATGCGACAGAAGGAAGGAATTTGATGATCCTGAAACTAAGAAGTCATCTACAGAAGTATTGAACAGAGAGTTTAGTATCTCATCATCATCTAATCTAAATAGATAATTTTCAGACACAAATCAAATTTTCTAAGATGACGTTAGTTGCATATAACAGACGTGTTCAAAAGAGTAATCTCAAGGTAATCAGGCTTTCAAAGCAGGTATTGCACAGTACCAGACAAAGCTCCTACTGTTGGTGATGCTCTTCAGTTTCATTCCTTCTGTCCCTGACGTTCTCTCCAGACGTCGCAAACTCCTCCGTTCTTTCCTGACGTCTGTATAAACGTCGCAGAATATGCAAGCATTCTACGACGTCTTCGGTCAGATGTCGTAGAAACCTATTACCTACCCCACAATCTACGACGTCTATTGTGACGTTTTAATAGATGTCGTAGAATGTTTTCTGTGACGTCTTATTGGATTCTACAACGTCTACAAGACGTTGCCAAATGTACCTTTTTGTTGTAGTGATCCTTCAATATCTTTATTAATAGTGAACTTATATAAGTCATTAAGGGAGCTAAAAGTTTGAGATAAGGTGATTATCCTTCACCCCATATGTTATCCATTCTAAATTATCTCTATGTATATTAGTTCGTACATCTAATGCCTCCCAAAAACCTAGTAAAAGAAGTAGACAAAAGACCTTTAAAAACTTTCTTTAGGAAGGAGTAGTAACCAATGCAACTGATGCCAAAGTCAAACGGATTAATATATGCACACTAAAAATGGAAATGGGCCTTGAAATCACTCCTATCAAAGCTTTGAACAATATGCTCTTGTAAAAGAGGGTTTGGAGAATTTTCATTGACAAACAATCTCTTTAGGTATGACGGAAGCACACACTCTTCCTGAGAGGTTTAGGTTTTTAGAAAATCAAGCGTAGTACATCTAATTCATGGACTTTAAACTAAATACTAAGGATGAGGGAAAAAGTTAGCATCAAAATGAAGAGTATTGTTGGGAATGGTGTTAACACTTGATTTCAGTATGAAAATTTGAGCCCATTGGTTACTCTTCACTTAGTTCCAAATATAAGAAGACTAAGGCACTTAATGCCTAACTAAGCAAGAATGAAGGAGATATTAATAAGGGATCAATGGAATTGCCATACTAGAGGACTCGCTTTATTGTTAGCTACTCTTCCTCCTATAATCCCAAACTAAGGAAATTGATACCATCATTTGGTTAAAGCATAATTCCATGAAATTCACTAACAAATTATGTCTGCAGATGTTTAAACAATATGTAATCTAAATGGTCTTACATAAACTAGTTTTATTCAAATCAAAATTTCCTAAAATATCCTTTATTCTTTTCTTGTAGCCATTAAAAAAAGGTTAAGAACAATGGACAAAATCAAGGCTTAAATAAACAATCTCAATTGTAAACTTTGTAATCACTAAAATTATCAATCACTTATTTTTCAGATGTTCCTTCTCCTCAATTATTTGCTATGAAATCCTAGCATGATGCATCATCTAAAATAACAACACCAACAATAATAATAACCTAGTAAAAATTTTGTTGTAGCATAATGGGTCATCTACTATCTAGAAACAAAATGAATGAGAATTATAGAGTGATCAAGCAAGCTAATGTTCTCTAATAAAAATGATTTTAATCTCTTTAAAATAGCACTATGATATTGTATATATGCCTTATAGAGAGAAAGAATTCTAGAACTTTTCAAAATCAGACTCAAGACTGCCACATGTAGACTTACAATACCTTAAACCTCATCAAGAAATACTCTATATTTAATGACATCAACCTTAGCACTAACATAAATCTAGTTATCAGATATAGACTACCAATTAGCTAAATAGTGACAACAACCAGATATAACCAATGTATGATCATTATAATATCATAGGATAACAAATACAACATTGGAATCTAATGTAGTTAGGCACTAACATAAAAGAGTAGCAAGATTCAAAGTAAATGCAAGTCAAGGTGGATTAAAAAGACTATAGCATGGTTATAGATCTCATAAGGATGACTAAAACATTTTAGGGAATGTTATTAAAACTATAACGAAATTTATTTAGTATATTCAGATATTGAAGACCCCATAGTGTATAGGAAATTAAGTCCTTTACTTATCTTGTTTCGCTTACAAGTTAACAACCTCAAATGTAAGGGTAGCAATGGTCCAAGTTAGGCTAGGCTTGTCCAGGCTCAAGCCTTGCTCAACCGCTTATGCTTGGTTCAGGCTCGATCCTATCTGATTTTTATTTTTTAAATTAATAATAAAAATGTCATGTTCCACAAAATAACGTTGTTTTCCTTCGTTTTCTTTTAATTGTCAAGCTTAGCTCGAGGCTCAATTGTTTGAAAAAAATAGGTGTCTTAACTTTTGGCTAGACCAAGTTAGATTGGGTTGAGCCCCCACCTGATTGCTAAGCCTATTCAAATGTTAAGATTTAGTTTTTTTTGTCAAACCATATGTCTTTTCTTGTTGGGGCCTATTAATCAATTTTTTAACTTAAAAAAATTAGTTAAATTCTTTTATTTTTTTCAACAAAGTAATTGATGTTGTGCTTATATAAATTATATGAAATACAACCTCAAAAGTATTTCACACCAACATTATCACTCTCTTACAATTGTATATATAAAAATTTTATTTTCTTTTTTCATTAATATAATAAAGTCACAACAAGAAAAGATAAGTAACATCATAATTTCCATAGTATAGAAAACAATGGAATTAAACCCCAATATATAGATATGTGTGTTTATCTCCTTCATGAAGCAAATTCCTTTCTTCAATTAAGGAAATGAACTTTCTCAGCATTTTATAAGATAGGCATCACTTGGTCACAAAAGTTTTCTTAATTTCTTAAGGGTGCTTTTCAACGATTTTGTATTTTTTAATATTATTTCTTACATAAAAAGTATTTTTATTTTGGAAAAAGTAAAAATAGAAATTTTCAGAAAAAAGTAAAAATAGAACTCAAAATGTAGAATTCAAAAAGAAAACCTGTTCAATATGGAACTAGTGAATCCCCATCAGGAATCAACTTCTGGTCTTCTCCCGATGTACCCAATTGTGGGAACTGAAATCTGCCCTTTCTAATTGCCTAAAAGGACATAAATCAAGAGGGTCAATCAAAAAAGAAAAAGTCCCTTCGAAAGATGTTATACCGTCGGCAAGTGTTGATTGTGGAGGAGAGGTAGATTCTGATCTTATCCGGAAGCCCAAAACAGAAACAAATAAGTGGACAAAAGTAGCAGAAGGAAAGGAAACAAACACTAAAGTCGTTGAAGAATTAGTGGTGCTTCTTCAATGATTGCTTGCTAGCTGGCCCATCAAAAAGATTTACAATTTTCCACCTAACCAATCCTTGGTGGCTTACGTAAATCTCTGGAATTCAAACCATCGTTTGCCAGTCGTTGAACACACCTCATCTCGTCAACTTGATTCGTTGATTATCATCCACCTTTCACATCGATCTTCTAGTCACTTACCTCGTTACAATTCTTTATCTACGCATACGTAGTAAATAACTGAGTAGCCTAGTGATAAATGTCGTCAAAGAAACAATAATAGATTTGAAGTATTTTCTCAAGAATTGAAGTTTGCAATTTTCAAGATTAAGCTGAAGTAGTGAAGACGCTCTCTCTAAATCAAATTAAAACTTTGATTTTAATTTAGGAATCTCATAGAACTTAGCCCCCCTCTTAAAAGTCAGATCTAGCATGTATGCCTACGTCATGAATCATATATAAAAAAACTTGCCTTCTTTCCTTTTCTAAAGAAGACCTTAGGCTAAGCTTACAGGGGACTAACTTTTCAGCTTATATGAAATAGCAAACTTCTTCTGCCAATACAAGTTGACATCAAATTTATTTCATGTAACAACTATAAAATATAATCTGTGCAATGCGTGATTCTAGTGGTCGGCATCAATTATTACTAAGGTGTATCAGATTTGATATAGTATCACTAAAAAATTTGTATTATTAAAAAATTTTAATAGCTATGAGTTCAATTTCTAATTAAAATCGAAAATGTTAAGTTAAATATTAGTATAACGTGGATGTTAAATATCACCAGATGTGGAGTTTTCTCTAGCTATGGTAGTTGTATATCTGTTCAGCCTTTAATGTATTTATAGGATGTGTTGAGAGAATTTTGTAGCTAATGTAAAGATTAGCTTCTTCAAATCCTAAATTGATTTATATGAATTTTGGATCTTTTAGTAAATTAATTTAGATTAAACTTTTATTAAAATTATAATTAATTCTAATTAAATATCAACTAGATCCAAACAAGATATAATATCTTATATTGATTCTTATTTATTGAATATATTATATTTAATCTTAAAGTTTTTTAAACTTTACAATGAAGTTCAACTTGATTATACTAAACATTCTTTGCAACAACAACTACTTTGATCCAATTAATAATCATGTCTACCATCTAGTATTTCTCTTCTTCCTTTTGTGTAAAAATTATGTCATTTTGCTCCTTCTAAAGTGTATAAATGGTAGTAGTAAAAGCAACTTTGAGAATTATTTCATTAGCCATATTCTGCTTTGAATAACAAATGATCCAGTTCAATGTTCGCTACCGTTCATACATGAAATTGCCCATTGTGATTAGGTGAAGAATCTTGCTCCATACTGCTTTAGAGAACCTGTATAGAAAAAAGAGATGGTCTCTATCTTCCATTTCTAGCTTGGATCAACATTGTCATGCCATTGACTTTTAATCTTGAGCTTATTTCTAATCGCCAGCCAAGTAATCAAAAAGTTCTTAGGATTGAAGGTGTTTCT
>JANSVB020000061.1:3251850-3262914 GCA_025504935.2 Erythroxylum haughtii
TGATGCCATGGAGAGGGTGAAGGAAGTAATCAAAGTCAATATGAAAACAAAGGTATTCTCTTTATACACCTATCTTGGAATCATTAATGAAAGATGGGAAAGGTAGCTTTATTCTCTTTTGCTTACACCTAGAGCATTTTGAATCTTAATGTCTAGATTAGACCAAGTGGTATAAAGAAATTTGTAGTTAAAAGGAGAATGTCATTAACTATTATAACAATCATTGCACAGAGGATGATGCAAGATCTTTTAAACTTACAAATGGAAGTTTACAAGGATGTTTCACGTGATTTTAGGATGCCCATCACAATTTGCCAAAGAGAAAAACTTAACGTATGTTTATATTTCTTCACTTTTGTCACTTATTAGAAACTATTCATCACTTTATTTTATTTATAAGGTTACTTTTGTAGTCTTACAGTTACTTAATATGACTAATTCGAAAATGTTGTTCAATAATATAAAGATTTGCAATTCTAATTTTGAATTAATGTGTGAGTGCAACATGGTGTAAAAGAAATTGTAGCAAATTTGAATTAATTCATTCCAAGAAAAGGAATGGATTAGAGCACAAAAAATTGTACAGTTCGATCTTTATTTGATATAACTTAAAACTTCGAAAAATGTATGTTATTATCATTAGTAAGATGAATATAATTTCTTGAACTTCTTAATAATTTAATTTTATTTGTTTACTAGAACTCTTAATAGAATAAATAGTTTTATAGATCTAATTTACCTTGATCATAGTTATCTTTAAATGGATTGGGTTTTTGAGGAATCAAGTTTGACAGATACAAGTGACTTGGAAGATAATCTTTAATAGGAAAGCATTAATATATCATTGAATGCATTGAATTTGAATGATGGTGACGACAAAACTCCTCTCAATGATGATGATTTTGTATTCATTTCTTCTGTTTTCTTTTAATTTCACTTGTATTTGATGAATAAGTTAAATTTTGTGTATGTAATATAAGATGAATATAATTTCTTGAACTATAAGAATTTTTGTTTCATGTTTAACTTTTACTTAGTTGTGTTCCTCGATATAATTCTTATTATAATAGTTATAGAATCATGGGCCTTTATTAATCTTACTACATGATATTTTGATATAATTATTCTTTATTGTATGATATAAATTATAACACTTTAAATAATTTTCATAATTTTAGTTTTATATTTATAGAATATCTAAAGAGTGTTTTTCTTATATTGTGATTACTACTTATATAAAATATGTGAAAAGTAATATTTATAAAAATAAAGAGATAAATTTTATTTCAAATTTATATTATTATGTTTTTGTAAAACAAGATTGATGTAAAATTAAAAATTATATGATAAATTTTTCAATTTAAAATTTTTAAGAATAATTTTATAATTTGAAAAAATTACTCAGGCACTCGATATTCAAACTCTTTGAATAAAATTGTCCAAGCGACTCAAAGTAGCAACACCAGATTGTCATTTCGCATATTTTAAGTCCACCCAACAAATTACATCGAGAAGTTTAAAACCTTTTTTTTGGGTTGCCCACGAGGTGTCCTAGGAGGGTCCCAACTATGGGAAGGCACCTTTAAGCCATCCACTCCCAGACTAATCCTCGTTCGAGCCGGATAGGTCCCTTGCGGGAGGCAAAGCTCTAGCCTCATGTTGTAAAGGGCTGCATACATGAGGACGGTTCGAACCCGTGACCTCACTTAAGCCAGGAAAGCCCCTTACCAACTCACCTGCGCCCTGGGGGTTAGAAGTTTAAACCTTTACTCCGGAATCATCCATACACATCACGTCCAAGCCCAACTTAGTAGCTTCCAGTCTGCGTAAGGAAGTTCCAGCCACGAGTAATTACGTATGAGCAAACAAACCAACAAAAAAAGGTGTCCGTCAACCAGTTCTTAGAAATAACTGAAACTGAGGGAATAGAATCCTCTCAACCAATCTAGAGCCTGACGAGCGCAATCCAGGGTGGTTTTCTACCAGGCCACCCAAACATTGTTGTAATGGACATGCAAATTAGAAATAAGCAACACATATGATAACAAATACGGGGATAATGTTGAGTCTCTGTATTGATTGATATCGGCTCACTATAAGAAATTATCTATTTACCGATGGAATATTAGCAATGATAAAGAAACCGTTGTCAATTACGAACAAAAAGTGCATAACCGTCGAAAAACTTGTGTAGAAAATTTTCAACTACCAATGGTAGCAATATCCATCTTTGAAATTGGAAGAAAATGGGGACACAACGGTGTTTAGCGACGGTAATTAGCAATCGTCGCTAAATAAGGCGGAAAATGTTGGCACAAAATGTTTTCAATTTATCGACGAAAATTTCTGCCATTAATCCGCTGATAAATTGGCTATCAATATGTTGTCATCCTTTGTCTGGTTCTATTCAACTTTTTAATAATAATGAAATGATGACCTTCCTCCTTCTTCTCTAGATCTGTCGTTGTTCTCCCTCGTCCGCATTCTCCGGCGTCTTCTCCATCCAGGTGTCGCGTTTTTTTCGGCCATTGCCGTCGTCTTCTCCGACCGTGGAGCTGCCCTTTTAGTCAAGATATGTCGATGTTTCCACCCTTCAATTTTCTATCGAAATTGAAAAAACTGTGGTTGATCCTTGTGATTGATTTATTGTTTGTTTCATATACAAAATGATTTATGTGTAAATGTTTGTGCATGGGATTAAGTTTCTATATGGGAATGAGGAAGTGTACATTGTATGCTTGGATTAGGAATGGTAAAGGACACATATAGAGTTTGATCTTCAAAAATTGTAGTGATTACAATTTTTACTTCTTACAATATAGTTTGTGTAGTCAAGCAGAGCATTCCAAATTGCAATTTGTTTTGTTTTCAGGTAATAAATATAGCATTTCTCAATTATGGGCAAATGTGAAAAAAAATCATTGGTCTATCGGAATTTTTAATGTGAAACAATTAACGACCAGTTGTGATTGTTAACCAACTAATTTCCGAGACAAGGATCTAATTGGTCCTTCCTTGATTTTTACCTACACCACTAATCCACCAAAAAAGACATAGCTCAAAGGCCCACTTTTCACTTAAATCTCATAGCTATGCCTATTAGCTACATTACTAAAATTATATAAATAATTTCTTATGGTGATTACATATTTTCATAATTATAAGAGGTGTTTGTGAGAAACGAAATTAAAGAAGCAATTTTAGGGTTATTAGAAATATTCTTATGGCTTCAAGTGAAAGATTTATCGACTTTGTAATGAATTTTGTAACCTATATGCTTAAAACTGATATTCATAAAATTTAAACGTTTATTTAAATATATATCAACTGGTATTCAAAAATGTTGATCTAAATATATAAAATGTAAACTGGTATTCATAAATTTTTTGAGTTCGTATATGGATTGTGAATGTCGAACTAGAGGATTGAGTTTGTGTATCGGCATAAGGAAATGTTGTATGTATGGATTGTGAATGTCAAAGTGGAAGGTTGAGTTTGTGTATGAAAATTGTTTTGAGTTTGTGTATGGATTGTGAATGTTTGAAAAGTGGAAGCTTGAGTTTGTGTATAGATTGTGAATGTCAAAAAACTAAAAGATTGAGTTTATGTATAGATTGTGAATGTCGGATTTGAGTTTGTGTATGGATTGTGAATGTCGGAAAAGTGGAAGATTGAGTTTGTGTTTATCCATTTCTGAATTTCATGAATGATTGATTTAGAAAACATGCATGAATTGTTGATTTCTTCCCTACTAAATATTGATTAATTGCTTATGATGATTGATTTTTGAAGAATGAAATATGATCCAATACATGTTATTTGAAATTGTGAGCTTTTAAGCTTATGATTAGCATTGAAATTTGATGCTCCATTTTCTAAATTGAGTGATTGTAACAAAGTTTGATACTTCTACAACTTGGTTTTTTATGCATGTTGAGAACATATCATTAACCATTAGTTTTGGTTTGGGAGGTAATATAATGGTTAGTTCAAAATTACTATGACTCTTTCAATATAATACGATTAACAACTTAGAAAAAAGTAATCAATGATACATCTTAAACAATCATTCATCAAAATACATCTACTGAGCGATTGTAGGATAATTTATGGACATTATGAACTTAGTATAATTTTTTGAACTTAAACTTACAAAATATTTACAATTTGGAAACAAATGAAAATTGTTATGTGTCATCTCAAACGTATACATTATCAAATGACAAACATGTTTTACCTACTAATTAAATCGAATGGAAGGGTATTACTATGAATCCTTCAATATAATACGATTAACAACTTAGAAAAAAGTAATGAATGATACATCCTAAACAATCATTCATCAGAATACATCTACTAAGTAATTATAGGATAATTTATAGACATTATTAACTTACTATAATTTTTTGAAGTTAAACTTACAAAATTTTTACAATTTGGAAACAAATGAAAATTGTTATGTGTCATCTCAAACATATACATTACCAAATGACAAACATGTTTTACCTACTAATTAAATCGAATGGAAGGGTATTTAAGGATTCTAATACTCCCTTCATTGGAATTGAAAGCAGTCTCCAAATTTCACTCCACAACCTTTGTCACACTCAACTAATAATATCAAAAGGTTAATTTTATATATGGTCAATCATTTAGTAATATAATTTAAAAATATTTTTATCAAATTACCTATATTAATAAAATTTTTCTAATGACTAACTTGCTTTTCATCAAATTATCCGTACCAATACAACTTTTTTTTTATTGGCCTCCCAGAACACAATTTCATATTAGCTTCTTCTAATAATTATACAAGCCCTTAATAGTTGTTGTGCGATCACCAACATAACCAAGGGTCTTATAAAATGCCACTTTTAATGAACTTGTCCTAGTAATAATCATATCATCATCATCATGAATGTACTTACGAAACAGTTAATCTTCTCGCATTTTCTCTCTTACTCTTATTTGGAACTTGGCTTATTGAAACATTGCTATTGTTTCCTTTATTATGAATCTCCATTGACCTACAAATTTTCATCAATTGGTAGGTTCAACATATAGATATAACGTTTCCTACACCCTAACTAAAATTATTAGGAAATAGTAATAGAATTAATATTCTCCTTTATTTTTATGTAAGTGAAATTGTTTCATATAAATTTATATGCATCTACTTTTTATTATAAATTTATATGTTCGTATAAGTTTCATGGTTATTCACATTTTCTAAACTGTGCTCAGTACGTTTTATATGATTGTTTTAATATCTCCCGCTTGCAAAACTGTTAACATTTTTGTTCTTTATTGTAGGAACGACATTGTGCATGTATTCAAATAAGATTCATTTCCTAATTTTTTTGACAATGTCAACAATGAATTTGCACACATTTTAATCAATTCGTATCAATTTCTATATTTTTCATTGTAGCTCTGTAATCATCTTCTTTCACGTACTTCAGAAAGCTCCGTCTGCGAGTCAGTTGAGGTAAGTTAATTTATTTTTTACTACATTTTTTAACTTGGAATAATTTGGTAATTTGTTTACAGATTGAACTTCTCATCTGAACGTATTACATGGCGTATTTAATTTAGGTTGTACGAACTGAAACTTGTTTGTGGCATGAACTTCAGTATATCAATGAATTAGTATAGGATGAGTTTGACTTATATTATTGTTCCAATTACCTTAATTATGTCAATCCGTTTTTTCTTTGAGGCTCTCTGAATTGATTGTGTTCTGTTTGCTTTTTATGTGTGAATTTATACATGACTTTTATAACAAAAAATTATATATGTTAAACTAATTTATTAAAATAAGTATTCATATTTTTATGAATACTTATTATATTTGGCACTAGTACATATTGAATACCTATTAAATATAAAATTATTAACATTAATTCTCTGCTAAGATATATGATTACAAACATATATATTCAAACTTCAATTTAAAATTAATTTAGATCCATAAACCTTAACCCATAACCCATGATGGAGCTCCCGTGAGGCTTATTGGTGAAAAATACCAGGACTGTAGGACTTAGAACGAGAACTTGTTATGTTGATTCACAACTCTTATCTTATATAAATAGTACTCTTTGGCTAATATGAATGATACTAACTATGGATTCACTGTTTTAAATTAACAGTTTTCTGGAAATGAGTTTCTAGGGTAGATCTTGGATAGACGATTAACACCTGATGGCTTCATTAATCTAGAATTTGTTGAGGGAGTTAAACCTTTTATTCATTATGCATGTTCTCAGTCTGCATATATAGATGGGCCAAAGATCATATGTCTATGTAAAAAGTGCAAACACAAATGTTTCCTTCCTATTGATGAAGTTAATGAGCATTTGATGAGAAAAGGGTTTGTCCCCAATTAGTTTAAGTGGACACGACATGGGGAACCGTTGATTTCTAACACCTCAATCAGTAATCAAGCATAATCTTCTGTCAACTTAAATGAGTTTGAAGGAGGGATTGGATTTGGGACAAATTCTAGGGATGGAACTAAAAATCCATACATGCAAATGGTTTATGATGCAGCCGGTTATACCTTTGAGGAAAATAAGAAAAATCTTGAAGAAGAACCTAACCCACATGCAAAACAGTTTTTTGACTTACTACAGTCAGCTGACTAAGAATTATGGCTAAATTGTGAGACAATGACCTAATTGTCTTCAATTGCTCGAATATTGAACATAAAGTCTAAAGGACATATTTCGGACCATAGTTTTGATAAAATTCTTGAATGGTATAATGAATTATTGCCTCTTGAGCATACACTGGTTGATGATTTTTACAATATAAAGAAACTTATTAGGGGTTTTGGTTTGCCTATTTAAAAGATTAATTGTTGCAAGTTGGGATGTATGTTGTATTGGGGAGATGATGTGGAATTACAAGAGTGCAAATTTTGTGGTCAACCAAGGTTCAAGCCTAGAAAGCGTTCAATGAAATAGAAATTAGTACCCTGTAAGCGATGTATTATTTCCCACTAACTCCAAGACTTCAAGGACTATATGCTTATGATGTTACTGCATCCCACATGAGATGGCATGATGAATGCGAATAGGAAGATGGAATGATGAGTCATCCATCAGATGCAATGGTATGGAAACATTTCAATAACACCCATCTTCAGTTTGCAGCTGAATGTCGAAACGTTAGGTTGGGATTGTCAACAGATGGATTCCAACCATTTGGTCAATCTAGTTAACAATATTCATCATGGACAATCATAATTTCTCCTTATAATTTGCCTCCATAGATGTGTATAAAAGACGCATATATGTTCTTGACAGTGATTGTACCAAGGCCTACAAATCTGAAGAATAAAATTGATGTATTCTTATAACCATTGATATCTGAATTGCAGCATCTTTGAAAATATGGGGTTTAGACATATGATGTGTCTAAGAAACAGAATTTTGTGTTGAGAGCGGCTTTGATGTGGACCATTGGTGATTTTTCGGTATATGCCATGTTGTCTGGATGGAACATATCTGAAAAATTGGCTTGTCCTTATTATGCCAATGATTCAGATGCGTTTTATCTTCCAAACAATCATAGGAAATTTCTTCCTCCATATCATCCATTTAGATGCAATAAACAAAAGTTTATTAAGAATAGAATGGTAAGAACAACTCCTCCCCCTCACAAAGCTAGTGAAGAGATTTTGCAGGAGGTTGAGGAATTAGGCTTCCTGAAAGTTATAGAATTTGAAGCTGAAGAAGTAAATACAACCATCAGTAAAAACTTTGGTTAGAGAAAACGAAGCATCTTTTGGGATTTGCCATATTGAAAAACTAATTTGATGCATCATAATCTAGATTTGATGCATATTGAGAAAAATATTTTTGACAATCTTTTCAATACCATAATGAACATTGAAGGGAGGATAAAAGACAATGCAAAAGCATGAGTTGATTTGTAACTTTTTTGTAGAAGGAATGAGTTACATAAAGATCTTCGCACTGGTAAATATCTGAAAGCTTGTTACACTTTGGACAAAAAACAAAAGGAGCTTTTGTACGAATGGTTGAAAAGTCTAAAGTTTCCTAATAGTTATGTTTCAAACTTGGCAAGGCGTATAGACATGAGGAAGTACAAAGTATTGAGGATGAAAAGTCATGATTATCATGTGTTTATGCAAAGACTAATCCCAATTACATTTTGGGAGTTACTACTAAATAAGGTTTTGGAAGTAATAACATAATTAATCTTGTTTTTCAAAAGTTTAACAACATCTGAAATCAAGTTGGCTGAAAGGGAAAAACTAGAAAGGAAAATTCCAATTATTTTGTGCAAGTTAGAAGGGATTTTTCCTCCAATTTTCTTTGACTGTATGGAGCATCTACTTGTGTATTTAGCATATGAGGCAAAACTAGTTGATCCAGTTCAATATCGATGGATGTATCCATTTGAGAGTTAATTTCAATTCAAATTTTAATTATGGTATGATAATTGGACAGGGGTAGACACCTTCATCCATCATCAACTTACAGTGAGAGCTCTCTAGAATATTGGTCTCGGAATAAAGGTAAACACGTTAATTATTGAAGGTAGCTAGATTAAACTACATGAGGATATAAATCATCTATTGCCTTTTTACCCTCCCAATCCTAATATGGAGGGTGGATACTCCTAGGATGGAATCCTCCTTCATAAAATTTATAGTGGAATTGGTTTGAGTAAAATATCATGCAGGGGACCATCTGTCACTGACATAACACCATTTAGAGGAAATATATCAAACCTAGACTAAGGGAATTACTATGGTCAGCAATATGGGATAGACTAAACACTTTGGATAGACTACAATACCTTGTTATATAGAATGTTTTTATCCTCTGTTTCAACATGGAAGACAATAGAAATCAATTATTCTTTAAATGTATTTTCTCTGTGGAAATATGGTTAGGGGTCAAAAGATTGTTTAGTATATTGAGAATTCCTAACCAATTAATAGATATGGTACATTGGATACAAAATTGTAAGACATCCAATCCTGTGAAAGTACTGTTAATGAGAGCACTGGGGGAAACCTTTTACGAGATCTGAAAGGAAAGAAATTAAAGAAGATTAAGAAGGAGAGAAAGAAGTTCCCATAGGGTTCTTAATGATACGAGAACCATAATTAGGGAACAATACATGATCTAGAATTTGGACCAATTAGGTGACCAAAACTTGGCAATCACACAGAGAATCTAAACATGAAATCAATTGAATTCAAGAAATAGCCAAAACCAGAACAATTATTTAATTCCTTAAGCATGAACAACATACGATGCCTCTATTAGATCATGCACAAGGGATCTTTTTAGATCTTCTAACTCTTTTTAGCTTTTCACTTTTTGCTAAGAATTGGATTGAAACGAATGGAACTATTAAGACAAGTATAGGTAACAGGCACTCTTGTGCATGTGATCTTGTAATGTTTAATTTATTTGGTTTTCTATGAGGTCCTAGAAATTGGAAGGATGTCTATTTATTACAAATGAAATTTTATTCAAATTTTTAAAAAACTCATTACACATCTTAACGATTGTAAGAAGGAAACATAGTCTATTGCACTTTTTTATAAATGTATATTTTTGTTTGTATTTGGAATCATATTGAAATGCTTTGTAACATGTTTGTATTAATCTTTCACTTGCTTGATTTGATCATTTGGTTTTCTCATAACCATAATGTGAAGAAAGGAGACCTACTGGTAAGTAAGATTGCATTAGAAAACATGGTATATGCTTTATGGAAAGAAAAGATTGTTGTTTTCTTAAGGATATCAACATCATTATACAATTTAATGGACACTTTTGATGGATAAAAAAAAGAAAGTGCAAATTTAACTTGAATGTGTACTGAAAGAATATATATTAAACAACTGATTATACTTTACATTCTAACTTCTCTATTTAAACTTTAAATGATTTGAATTATATTAAATTGGCTTGGAGCTTGAAAGGGAGACCTAAGAAGAATTGAGAGAAGGTAATTAAAAATGATACGTCAATATTAAAATTTATCGAGAATATGACTCATAAAAGAAAATTTTGATATGTTAGGATATTTATAAACCCCTGGTAAAGAGACCCTTATAGTTTTCATAAGTCTTTTAACTTTTTCTTCTTTATAGTTAGCCTAAACTTGTATATAATTAGTATTTACTTTTTAGAGATTTAGCTTAAGTTTCATAGTGAACGTCAGTCTCTTGAAATCGTGTTATGTTCAACCTCAAAGCACCTTACCTTAATGTGAGTAATCGGAGCTCGCCAATCAATCTTTAAGCTTCATACCTAGCTTGATATAGTAGTTCTATTATTACTATTATTACTACTACTATTAGTAGTAATATTATTATGATGATTTCTTTATTTTTATTTTTATTTTTTAATATAAATTATTTAAAAATAATTTTTTTACTAATTAAACGTGAGATTGCTAACTTCAGGGTGCAGGTGAGTTGGTAAGAGAGTCTCATAGCTTAAGTGAGATCGTGGATTCAAACCCCTTTCATATATGCAACCGTTTAAAACTTGGAGTTAGAGCTTTGCCTCCTGCAAGGGACCTACCCCGCTCGAGCGAAAATTAATTTAAATGTGAATAATTTAAAAATGTCTTTTTATAATTAAGATCTGTTTAGAATACCTCATAAGGAAAAAAAAAAAAGAAAGAAGGTAAGATTGCTTAATATTGCACGCAATACACATCACATTTCGGTGAAATTTGTAATGGTTTGTCATTGCTTTCGGCCTTCGGCCTTTGGCTTTCGGCTTTGATGGTAGTTACCGACTCATGGTTAGGAGAAGCAGAAATAAACGATAAACTTAAGAACACGTACTTAAAGCAGCGCGTGAAAAGACAATGTCTTATAAACCCTGAAAGGGACCGCACACACCCAATCAGAAAATCGTCTCTTCTCTTTCGCTTCTTGTCTCTGCGTCAACTTTTCTCTATTTGCACTTAACCTTCGCTTCTTGTCTCTGCGTCAGCTTTTCTCTATTTGCACTTAACCCCCTCTAAAACCCTCCATTTCCTCAAACACCCCCCCAAATT
>JANSVB020000061.1:3270945-3292581 GCA_025504935.2 Erythroxylum haughtii
TTATATTACATTTGGTTCCATTAATTAACATCCAACCAAACAGGGCCTAAGGAGATTAGCGTTGTTACCCTTCCTCTAGAAGTTCAGAAATCGGAAGCAATAAAATGGACAACATCATTAGTTGGATTCTTTGTTGATAAGAGACATAATTTTCCTATCATGAAAGTCTGGCAACAAAATATTGGAAAAGTTTTTTGTTTGAGGTTTTTGATTATTTATCTTCAAGCTTTTCCCAAATTTAATGTGGATAAGGTCTTAAAGTAAGAGCCTTGTCAAATTAATGACAAACCCGTCTTTATTGAAGACTAGGTATTTAATTGGAAGGACTCAAGTTCAATCATATTCTTTTGAGGATTAATATCTATAATAATCCTCTTGAATATTGTATTAAGTTACCATGCAAGCTTCATAAGGAAATCATTACATACGAATGAGACAACAACCTCCATGAAGAGGATTGAATGTTAAAGTTAATGTGGATGTGGATCTACCTAACTCAATTCCTTTAATGCGATCAAATGAGGAAGAGGGTATGCTAGCAGATATTTTCTTGGTAACTCATCAACGGAGATCCCATCTAGGTTCCAAAGGACGAAATGGATTCCTATGGGAAAGAAATTTATCTGAGGTATCATTATCTCTAAGTAATATGAAAGTTGCAAACTATACCATCCCAAGTGAAGATTTTTTGTGCTATTTAAAGAAGAAGATTGACCTTTTGGAGACTAAACATAAAGTTGTCAACTGTGTTAATCTTTGGTTTATTAGTAGAAGTTGAAAGATTTATCACCAATTATGATGCTCACTACTATAGTCAACTTGTAATTGCTTGTGACCTTAAAAAGGTCCAAGTTTTTAATATCATTTCCACTGACCAAGTCATTCATTTATATTATATACTTTTAGGAATTGAAATATTTTAGCCATCTTTTAAGTATGCATCTTATTTTTTATTCTAAAGATCATCGTTTTGGACTGGACATAAAAAATGTTTATAGGTTTATCAACAATCTACAGTTGATCTCAATAGTACTAACCAAGCTTCAGAAGCTAAGGGGAACTTAAGCATGAGGAACCATTATAATGAGTTCAGGTCTTATTTATCCAACATTAAAGTTATTGATCTCAATTTTAAGGAGAATTTTTTTTTCCCTAGAACAATAAGCAAAATGATGATTGGCTTATAAAGAAAATGCTTGATAAGGCCCTGCTCAATCACTTATGACTTGAGAAATTCCATGCTAGCAAAGATTTGTTGATAACCGTATTTATTTAAACCACTCTCCTATAGAAATCTATAATTTAGTGAATTCTCGAAAAAGAATATCTCGTTTTAGGTCCTTCAAGTTCTTTTTCAGCCTTGACAATTTCTAAGACGTGGTTGATAAGGGTATGGCTCCAAACATCAATGGTTATGAATCTTTCAATTGTCACAAGAAAATGAAGTGTATTGAGGAGTAACTTAAGAAACTTAAGTTGAGACACCACATAAACATCTATCAAGATCTTGGTATAACTAGAGAACTGCTTCATCAAAAGTAAAACGAGTTATATGAGTCCCCTTATGACTTTAACAAACAATTGAATGAGAAAAGTGCCTTAAGGAACTATACCAACATTATTGGGAATTACTACTCTTTGATAAAACTAAAATCTAGAATATGATGGCTTAAAGACATGAATAATAATATTGTTTTTTTAATAAAGCTTTACTTTTAAGAAGGAACAATAATAAGATTACTTCACTCGTATTAAAGGATGATAGTGTATAAGTGACAAAGCTCGTTATTGAGGATAACTACTTATTACTTTTAAATAACCTTCTCTACTCCTTCCATTAGCTCCTTTTCTATTTACATCCTCAACTCTTTGATTCCCAAGCTAATTACCGGAGATTAATGTGATATTCTTTACAGACTTTCTTTTTGTTAAAAATATGAAATGAGCCTTATTTTGTCTCAATCCTAATAAAGCTCCTAGATTTTATAGGCTAAATGCTTTCCTTTTTAAAAATTGTTGAGGGTTCTCTTAAAACTCAAGTAATTAGTGCAGTGCTGGAATTTTTCAGAAGTGTTAGGTTACTAAAGGTTTGGAATAAAACCCACATCTAACCAGTGCCTTAAATCCTCTAACCATGTGTCCTTGAGAGATTATAAACTTATAGCATAGTGCATTAGTCTTTTTAAAGTAATCTCCAAGCTCTTAGCCTTTAGATTGAAGTTGATCTTATCTTTAACTATAAATTATACTCAAACCACATTCATTGATGGAAGATTTATCAATGATATCATACGACTAATTTAAGAATTTTACAAGGACTATAATATAAGGAGATATGGTAAAAACTTCCATATGAAAATTGACTTTCATAAAGCTTTTGATTAAGTATATTGGATTTCATTTTGCATTATCATGAGACTTTTGGCTTTCCCCCTTATTCATCTCTTAGATTGAGTAATATATCACTACTCCTTCCTTCAATATACTTATTAATGAAAAGGATAAACAACTTATTAAAGGTGCAAAAGGAATAAAACAAGGTGATCCTTTATCCCTTTACTTGCTTACTCTTTGAATTGAAGTTCTGACGAGGTTGGTTAATCAGAATATAAGGCTAAGGGACAACTTAATGTTCTATAACAAGTGTAAATAGTTAAGTATCTTTAGCCTCTCTTTTATGTTGACCTTCTCCTTGTTTGTGGAGCTGACCCTAAATCAACAGTTTGTTTAATTAACTCCCTCAACACCTTTAATAAGCTTTTTGGAATACCAATTAACAGAGATAAAAGCCACCTCATGACTTTAGCAGTTGTTAAACATTTATCTATATGGATTACTGATCTTCCCCTTTTACATATCTACGAGTTTTAATCATAAACAAAAGGATTACTTATGGTCAATGTCAACCTATACATGATTTAATGTGAAGGAGAATTAGTCGCTAGTGTAATAAGAGTCTTTCTTTTATAAGTATGTTACAACTTATCATTTATATTCTAAATAATCTTCATGTTTATTGGTCCTCTCACCTAGTGTTAGCTAAAAGAATGTCTCTTTGGGACTTTCTATGGACTAGTGATGCATATAAAAAAATTTAAGCTAAGGTTAACTAGAAGGATGTTTGTCTACTAAGGAATGAAGGTGGTATAAGAATTTTATCTATTCAATTGGTGAATAAAGTGTTGCTTGCCAAAATATTATGAAGAATATTTATTGATAAAGAATCATTTTGAGTCAAATGGATACATGGGCAATAGCTAAAGGATAAAAATTTTAGAAATTAAATAATAATTGTATTTCCTTATATATATATATAATTGAATGAATTATTTTACTTAAAAAGATTTATAAGTTTTAACCGCAAGTGCATGGTATAGCGGTAGCTAGCACTAATAAGTGCAAGTTGATCCTACGAGGACTGTAAGTACTAGTATTAACCTTTTTCTATTATCTCTCTGGCGAATTAGGTTAGAAATTTACTTGAAAATTAAAGAAAACAAATTAAACTAAAGTTCACACCATAATGAATTCAAATAAAGAAAATACTACAAATAGTCAATATCAAATAAGTAGTAACTAGGTAATGAATCCTATTAAGATATCTTAAACAATAACCCTTTATCCAATTATGATAGATCTATTCACACAAAACAATTTCTTATTCTCAGTCATATGAAATCAAACATTAGACTAATATTCTGTATATATTAGTTCAAGAATATAATGCATAATTGAATCGCAATAAATCAATTAATAAAATTACATTAAAGAATAGATTATATCGTATTATCATCACAACTTAGGATTCATCACGCCTAGGAACTAAACAATTTAGTTCCTAAACATAGAAAAAAATCCGATAACAAATATTCAGAAGAACTAATAGAAATAAAAGAATTCATAATCAATATCTCCCTTTTGTCTCTAATGAAATCTTCTTGCAATTTGGATTGAAGGATGCTTTCTATCAAAGTTTATGACATAATCTTCGTGTCTCTTCATTGTTTGTTTAAGACTGCATCTTCTTTGGTGTTTCTTACAACTAAAAATGCTTCTTTTATATGTAGCCTTCAACAATATCCTTTTATGGTAAAAACTAGGGTTTTGGGGAGGGAACTCTACATAAGCAGGAATTGTATCTTTGAAGCTCCACACGTATACAGTGACTTACATGGTCATTATACATAAATATGTAAGTCCACAATTGCTTCAATTCTTCCATTCCATGCCATAATTTCACTTAAATATATCTCCTTTTGGTCTATGAAGGCAATTATCACCTATAAACACACTTTAAGCGAAATAAGTACCAAAAATACTATAAAACCATTAAATAACAAGCAAAACACACTAAATATAAGTATATAAATATAGTTGATTAATTGTTTATCAATAATTTTGTAACTTATTAAGTTTAGACATAATCTACTGAGTGCAATTAGTCAAGATTAGCAATGGGAAAAACACATGGTTATGTTTTGATGACTGGAGTGATCGAAGGCCTTTGTATTTGTTTCCTAACTGTCAAAATTTAAGGTTACTATTTCCTAAAAAGGCTAGAGTTAAACTTATGATCAATGCGAATAAGTGGCACTACATTACCATAAACCTAATGGAGCAAACAAAGTTAACTAGAAAGGGGATTCTTTTGGGGCCTTTACTAAAAGCTCTTAAAAAGATCTTTTTAGAAATCACGACCCTAAAGTTAAATGGTATCAATTAGTTAAGTTCAAACATAGCTCCCAAAAGTCTTATTCATTCTTTGGTTAGCAATTACTAACAAGTTAAACGTGTTAGATAGGATCACAGCTTCATCACTTCCTAACCCAATTTGTAACTTTATATGAGGACTCTAAAACTATCAATCATCTCCCTTTTAAGTGCTCCTTTGTTGGTGCTCTTTGGATGAGCATTCAACGGTCTTGTAGCAAATATTGGAATAAAATAGGAACCAATCCATACTAACTTTATACATATGATCATTTCTTCTTCAAGATTGCTTTTGGCTATATCATTAACTCCATTTTGTAGGAAAGGAAAGTAAGGGTATTCAAGAACCAACAACAAGAAATATAAGTTGCCATTCAAAGGAACATAGCTTGGATAGGAGAATTTGTTATAATAGAGGTTGAGATCATTTCTCCAAGTATCAACAATAGGTGAAATATCTAAAAGTAATTGAATATGCTCATTATGATTCTTATACCATTTTATTGTGTTTGTACTCTATATTAGGTAATGGGTTATTAGTTGCATATCATTAACTTTTGTTCATTAGATTCTAGAAAGTCCTATTTTAGTGCTAATAGTTATTCCTTTTAGGATGTATCTTGGTCCTTAAGCCAAGATTTAAGCCAAGATTTGGCCTTCTCCTTTTAGAAATCTAATATATTCTTTAATTGTTAAAAACAGTTTAATATACTAAAAATTTTAAAATATTATTATCTAAACCTCTTATTTAAATATATTTTGAATAGCACTACGATAAAATTAATAAAAATTATTTATTATAGATACATGCAAGTACATGTGATTATAGGTCCAATAGCAATTTCCAATTAACATTAAGCAAATAGTTGATTAAATAGAGACATTTTTAGATTAAGAACTAAGAAATTGCACTTTGCTAAAAAAAATATAAAGTGAAATTCTTTTATTATTATAAGAAAGATGATATGAGAAGAAGTATAAACAAAAGAATTTACATAGTTTGATTAATTAATGTGACCTACATTTATAGGCAAGGAGATTAATTCTTTTATTATTATGAAAAAGATGATAAAAAGAGAAGTATGAACAAAACTACCATACTTTACATAACAATTAACAAAGTATTTAAGAAGTTATAAGAAATCTAGGTCTAATAAGACTATATTACTATAGATGCTTAAGGTTATTTAAATTCTATTTCGTTATAATTCCATGGTCATTACAATTTTATTTCACTAGAATTCAAGGCATGTCTCACAATTCTCTACCTTAACTTAAATTATCCAATTTCTAACCAAAAATCATTCTAGGTCTTACAAGGCCCCAAAGAATGTAAGCTATGTGAACATTCACCAAGTCTAAGCTATGTTTAAACTTCTTTGGAAGTAATGAATTTGTCAGCAATCTGTTAGATTCTTAGTTGTGGCTATCTTTTGTATAGAAAACACCTTATCATCAATAACATCTCGAATAAAGTTGAACCTAACATCAATATGCTTTAATCTCTTATAATAGATAAGATTTTGAGCTAGCATAGTGTTCTCTAAATATCATATTAAATAATATAGTTTCGCTTGTTCATAACCAAACTATCAACAAAATCACACAACTATATACCCTTTTTATCTCCTTCTATCAATCACATATATTCCACTTTTGTTGTAAATGACACAATGAAGTGTTGCTTTCCAACTGACCACATTTCCAAATAAGGTAAAAATATAACATGTCAATAGTCCCCTTCTTAAGAGATCTCCATCGTAATTAGAATTTGTATGGCCATCAATACCATTAGTTGAACAACTAGAATCATAAACTAAGCATATATCACTTGGACCTCTTAGGTATTATATAATCCACTTAACAACTTCCTACTGATCATTCCCAAGATTACTCATAAACTTGCTTACCGCATACATGCATGTTCTAGATCTATTCTTATGAATTGCATGACATAAATTAGACTTTTAACTACAATTGAGTAAGGAACTTGCTTCATATAATCCTTTTTATTTTTTGAACGGGGTAAAGTACCAACATCAATTTTAAATGTGTTACCAAAAGAGTGTAAACCGGCTTTAACTTATCTATTTGAAATTTTTGTGGCACCTTTTTAATGTACTTTATTGTGATAAATACTATAAGCATGCTATCTTGTCCCTCCAAATCTCTACCCCCAAAATTTTGTTATTTGTACCTAAATTCTTCATCTTAGTCTCACTTCTCAAGTAGTTATTCATAGTATTAAGTTCAACCTTATTCTTAGTTACAATTAACATGTCATCAATGTACAGTAATAAATAAATTTATTACTATCTAACACCTTCTTAGAGTAAATACAATTGTAAAACTGATCATGAACAAGTAATGAAACTACATAATGCATCAAAATTTTTATACATTATCTTGGTAAGTGTTAGGGATTTCTTTAGTAAATAAGCATGGTCCTTCTTCTGTGACATAAAGATATAATCTTCTATGTTCCTAAGCAGATATGCATTTTAACATTAAATTGTTCCAGTTCCAAATCAAATGCGCATATGATGGCTAAAAGAACTCGTACCATCTTATACTTCATAATTGGTAAGAATGCCTCATTGTAGAAAATTCCCTCCTTTTTTTAGAAGCCCAATATCACTAGCCTTGCCTTGAACCGAGATGGATCAACTTTAAGAATAACTTCTTTCTTCTTAAAGACCTATTTGCAACCTACTAGCTTTACACCTTTTAGTAAAGGTATAAGCCCCCATATCTTATTCATGCTTAAAGATTGTCTCCTCATTCATGACAACCAATCATCTTGATGCATTCTTATTGTCTATTGCCTCTTTATAAGTCTTTGGGTCATCATCATCTGTACTTTCAACTATTATTAAAGGATATGATACAAGATTTCTCCAACTTCAATACAAGGTAAATATCTTCCTTTTTGTTGTTATACTTTGTGCAAATTGTTTATCCTGCAAACATATGGACTTATTTAATATTATCTTGCTTCGAATTTCAATTTCAAACTCCACTGTCTCGTCAACACCCTGATCCTTTTTACTTGAAAGATTACTAAGCTTCTCCCAATGGCCACACATAATAGATTCATTGAAAGTAACTTACCTACTAATCATAAATCCTAGAGTTTTGTCCTTTTTAATTCACCATAATTTATAACAATTAACTCCAATAGCATACCCTAGAAATATGCACTTAATTGCACTTGGCTCTAGTTTACCATCATTAACATATGTGTATGTGAGGTAACTAAATATCTTTGGGCTAGAGTAATCAAAAGGGAGTGTATGTAAAGTAGTTAAATATCCTTGGGCTAGAATAATTAAAGGGAGTACCATACCATACCTCTTAAGGAGTCCTAAAATTTATTGCAATTAATCAAGATATATTCACTAGATAAGCAACAATATTAAGTACTTCAGCCCAAAACTACTTTGATATAAAAGGTTTAATCAATTCAATAAGCACACTGTGTAAGTGTTTAGTTTATCCATTCTACAACTCTAATTTGTTTGGGGTATAGTACACAGTGTGGTACCTCACTATACCTTCCTTCCTATAAAACTCAGTAAATGGCTTATTATTTAACTCCAACTTATCATTTATTCTGAATGTCTTGACCTGTTTTTTTTGTATGTTTTTCAATCATTGTCTTCCAATCATAAAACTTTCCAAACCTTGATCTTTTGACTTTAAAAAGTACACTCACACTTTTCTCGAGTAATCATTAATGAATATTATAAAATAACTACATCTTTTATGGTATTAAACCAAAGCGAGACCACATAAATTTGAATAAACATAATTGAGAATTCTAGTGGAAGTATGCTTATTGGAATCGTATTTCATCCTACACTGCATACGCATAACTTAGGACTTACATAACTTCTTCTTCCTAGTCACTATTTCATTCAACAAATTTTTTTACTCAAAATCTCTTGTCCCTACTCACTTATGTAATCTAATATATGATTCCATAAATTATACTATCATTCTTCTCATTAGATGATTGAGATACAACCATTGATCCCATAACTATCTAGCCTATTAAGGTATATATTTTATGGTGTGATTTTTCTTTCATTACAATCATAGTGCGCTTTAACAAATTTAGCTACCTATTTCCACTAGAAAATTTATATCCTTAAATATCGAGAGTAATCAAGGAGATCATATTTTTACAAAGTTTAGGAATATACTAAACATCCAACGTTTTAACAATCCCATCATACATTTGGATTTGCAATGAACATTACCTTTGACATCAAACTCTCCATTATTTCCTAGCATAATATTACCATTCCACTGTTTAAAAGAACAAAACTAGCCCCTATTGAAGGTTATATGATAAGATGCTCAAGTGTCTGTTACCTACCAACTTAGAAAATTAGACTTGTTGATTGTCAAAACATCACCTCCTTTTTTATCCCTTTCATCAAAAACTTATATGCATTACAACCACACTCACTTTATAATTTGTTTCCTTTTTGTTGTTGTTTTCATTCTTTTGCTATAGAAAGTCCTTCCTAAAGTTTCCCTTCTCTATATAGTTAAAGCATTAAACATTTTTTGCCTTCAATTTAGATCAGAACTTACTTTTGTTTCCAATATCCTTCCTTTTGTACCTACATTATTATGAAAATCAAAGCTAATTCTAATCCGTCTTCATATATGTCAAAAACATTTTCATCAATTTTTTATATTCTAAGGCAATTTTTACGTCAATGATAAAAATAATTTCTGCCATATACAATATTATATTAGCGAAATTCCTATATGAGTTTGGCAAGGAACATAATAAGATTATTACTTGATCCTTATTCTCAATTGTAACCTTAACACCTTGTAGATTTAAGATGATCTGATTAAAAATATCACTGTGATCTTTTGTTTATATACTTTCCAATATCTTTAAAGTATACAAGCACTCTTTTGTTATAAATGATTAGTAAGTGATTTCTTCAAATACTTATTTTCAAATCATTTTCATAAGGAAACAACACTAGTTTCATCGACCACTTCTCTTAGGACCTCATTACCTAGACTCCGTAATATTGTACTATACACTTTTGATATAATCTCTCTCTTCTTTGACCTCAAATTATTTAATAGATTTTCTTCTTCTACTTTTAATGTTTCTGCACATCTTAACTGAACAAAAATGAATATCATCTTTACCTTTATAAGGTGAAGTCATTTGATCTATTACATTTTTTAGTATCAAACTTATGCAGAGACATTGAGACAACAAATATTAGCTATAATACCAATTATTATGCAAACAACCTACCTCTACGAGCAAGGTGATTAATTCTTATATAATTATGAGAAAGAAGATACAAGGAGAAGTATGAATAAAACTACCACACTTTGCACAAACCTTAAGGTATTTATAGGGTTACATATAAGAAGTGTAGGTGAAATGAGACTCTATTTCTATACATGTCTAAGTTCAGTCAAATTTTATTTTACCAGAAGTCCAAGGTTATTGAAATTTTATTTCATTCGAATTTAAACACACCTTATAATTCTCTACCATGACTTAAATTATCCAATGTCTAACTAAATAATTACTCTTGGTCTTACAAGGCCCCAAGGAATTTAAGCTATGTGAACATTCACTAAGTCTAAGTTATTCTTCAACTTCTTTGCAAGTAATGAATTTGTCAACATATATGTTGGATTCTTAGTTGTGACTATCTTCTGTATAGAAAACACCTTATCCTCAATAACATCTTGATTAAAGTTCAACCTACCATTGATATGCTTTGATCTTTTATAGTAGGTAAGATTTTGAGCTAGGTTAGTGCTCTGACTATTATAGTAAATAATATAGTATTGCATGTTCATATCCAAACTATCAACAAAATCATATAACTCTATTCCCTTTTTAACTCCTATCAAATGACATATATACCACTTTTGATGTAGACAACAAAATGAAGTGTTGCTTTCCAACTGGCCGCATATCTAAATTGGGTAAAAATATAACATGTCAATAATCTCCTTTTCAAGAGATCTCCGCTATAATTAGAGTCTATATAGCCATCAACACCATTAGAACCATAAAATAAGCATATATCACTCGCACCTCTTAGGTATTATGTAATCCACTTAACAACTTCCTAAAGAGATTTCCCAAGATTGCTCATAAACTTGCTTACCACATAATTGCATGTGCTAGATCTTGTTTTATGAACTGCACAACATAAATTAGACTTCTAGTAGTACTTGAGGAAGGAACTTGCTTCATATAATCCTTCTTAATGTTTTAACTAGGTAATATACCAACATCAAGTTTAACTGTGTTACAAAAATAGTGTAAACTGGCTTTAACAAATCCATTTGAAAATTTTATAGTAACTTTTTAATGTACTTTTCTTATGATAAGTACAACAAGCATGCACTCCTATCCCTTTACATCTCTAGCCCTAAAATTTTCTTGTTTGTACCCAAATTCTTCATCTTAAACTCACTTCTCAACTAGTTCTTCAGATTATTAAGTTAAACCTTATTGTTAGTTACAATTAACATGTCATCAATGTATGGTAACAAATAAATCTATGGACTATTAAACACCTTCCTAGAGTAAACCCAATTGTAAAACTAATTGTGAATAAAGTAACGAGACTACATAAATGCATTAAACTTTTTGTACCATTATCTCGATGAGTATTAGGAATTTCTTCAATAAACACACATGTTACTTCTTCTGGGCATAAAGATATGATCTTTTATGTTCCTAAGTACATATGCATTTTAACATCAAGTTGCTCTAATTATGAATCAAATATTCTTATGATCGCTAAAAGAACTCGTATCGTCTTATACTTCGCAAAAATGCCACATTATAGTTGATTTCCTCCTCTTTTTAAGAAGCCCAGTGTCACAAGCCTTACCTCGAACCTAGATAGATCAACTATAAGAATAACTTTTTCTTAACTACCCATTTACATCCCACTAACTTTACACCTTTTAGTAAAGGTATAATCTCCTATCTCTCATTCTTGTTCAAAGACTATATCTCATCATTCATGGAAACCAATCATTCTAATACAACTTTATTGTCTATTACCTCTTTATAAGTCTTTGGTTCATCATCATATATACTTTCAACCATTACTCAAGGATAAGCAATTAATTTCCCCAACTTCAATACAAGCTAAATACCTAATAGCTTTCCTAATTTCTCATTTTTCCTTTCTTATTGCTATACTTTGCACAAATTGTTCATCATGCACATCTATAGACTAATTTACTATTATCTTTCTTGGAATTTCAATTTCAAACTCTACCGTCTAGTAAAGAGCTCGATCCTTTTTACTTACAAGATTACTAAGCTTCTCCCTATGGCTACACATAGCAGATTCATTGAAAGTAACATCTCTACTAATCATAAATCCTTAACTTCTATCCTTTTTAATACACCATAATTTATACCATTTAACTCCAGGAGCATACTCTAGAAATATACATAGCATTGTCCTTAGCTCTACTTTACCATCATTAATATAAGCGTATGTAAGGTAACTAAATATCCTTGGGCCAGAGTAATTGAAGGGTAGTGTATGTAAGATAACTAAATATCTTTGGGCCAGAATAATTAAAAGGAGTCCTATACGATACCTCCTGAAGAGTCTTAAAATTTATTTCACTTAATGAAGATCTATTCATTAGAGAAGCAACAATATTAACTACTTCAGCCTAAAACTACTTTGATATCTAGTGTTTAATCCCATTCATTAAGCACGCTATGTAAGTGTTTGGCTTATTCATTCGACAACTTTGCTATGTTGTGGTGTATAACATATAGTGTGGTACCTCACTATACCTTCCTTCCTACAAAACTCATTAAATGGATTATTATAGAATTCCAACTTATCACTTGTTCTGAGTGTCTTGACTTATTTTTCAGTATGTTTTCAATCATTGTCTTCCACTCGTAAAACTTTCCAAGCATTTCATCTTTTGACTTTAAAAAGTACACACATACTTTTCTTAAGCAATCATTAATGAATATGAGAAAATAGCTACATCCTTTATGGTATTGAAACGAAGCAGGACCATATAAATTTGAATAAACATAATTGAGAATTAAAGTATACTTATTGTTTCATCTTGCACTGCTTACTAATAATATGAGACTTACATAGCTTCTTCTTCCTAGTCACTATTTCATTCAATAATTTTTTTTACTCAAAATCTCTAGTCCCTACTCACTTATGTAATATAATATATGATTCCATAACTTATACTATCATTCTTCTCATTAGATGATTGAGATACAACCATTGATCCCATTATTGTCTAGCCTATTAGGGGATATATTTTATGGTGTAATTTTTCTTTCATTACAATCATAGTGCGCTTTAACAAATTTAGCTACCTATTTCCACTAGAAAATTTCTATCCTTAACTATCGAGAGTAACTAAGGAGATCAGATTTTTACGAAGTTTAGTAATATACTAGACATCCAATGTTTTAACAATCCCATCATACATTTGGATGTGCAATGAACATTACCTTTGACAACAAGCTCTTCATTATTACCTAGCTTGATATTACCATTCCACTATTTAAAAGAACAGAACTAGTCCCTATTGAAGGTTATATGATAAGATGCTCAGGTGTCCATTACCCACCAACTTATAGAATTAGACTTGTTGACTATTAAAACATCACCTCCTTTTCTATCCTTTCCATCGAAAACTCATACGCATTTCAACTACACTCACTTTATAATTTGTTTCTTTTTTATGTTTTCCTTCTTCTGCTATAGATAGTCCCTCCTAAAGTGTCCATTCTTTTTACGGTTAAAGTATTAAACATTTTTTTTGCCTTCAATTTAAATCATAACTTGCTCTTGTTTCCAATATCCTTTCTTTTGTTCCTACCTTTTTCTAATAGTCAAACCTAATTCTAATCCATCCTTATATGTGTCAAAAACCTTTTTCATCAATTGCTTAGATTGTAGGCCATCTTTTACATTATTGATAAAAATAATTTCTCTTACATATAATATTATATTGACAAAATTCTTACATGAATTTAACAAGGGACATAACAAGATTATTACTTTATCCTTGTCATCAACTTTATCCTTAACACCTTGTAGATTCTAGATGATATGATTAAAACTATCATTTTGATCTTTTGCCTATGTGTTTTCTAATATCTTTAAAATGTACAAGCACTCTTTTGATATAAATGAGTAGTAAGTGATTTCTTCTAATACATATTTAGGCAACAACACTAGTTTTGTCGACCACTTCTCTCAAGATCTCGTCACTCAGACTCAGTAATGTTACGCTATACACCTTTGATAGAATCTCTCTTCTCTAGCCCCAATTTCTTTGATATATTTTCTTCTATTTCTAATGTTGCGGCACATCTGTACTGAATAAAATTGACTCTTATCTTATCCTTCAATAAGGTGACTTCATTTGATCCATTAAAATTTTCAATATAAACTTATGCAAAGACATTGAGACAACAAATCTTAACTTTGATACCAATAATTATGCAAAAAAAAAAAGAAATATATATGTAAACTAAGGAAGCAAAAACTACAAGAATTTATGTAGTTTAATTAATTGATGGAGCTTACGTCTACTTGTAAGGTGATTAATTCTTATATTACAGTGAGAAAGACGATACAAGAAGTATCAATAAATTTACCACACTTTATACATCCCTTAACAAGGTATTTATAGAGTTATATGTAAGAAATATTGGTGTAGTAAGACTCTATTTCCATACATGTCTGAAATTAGTTAAATTTTATTTCACCATAATCCCAAGGTTAGTGAAATTCTATTTCACTAGAATTCAAAACATACCTCACAATTCTCTACGTTGACTTAAATTATCCAATGTCTAACCAAAAATCACTCACGGTCTTACAAGCCTCAAAAGAATTTAAGCTATATATATGAACATTCACCAAATCTAAGCTATGTTTAAACTTCTTTGCAAGTAATGAATTTGTCAACATATCTATAGTCAAACTAATTTTATACCTTCTTTAACCCCTTCCATCAACGACATATATTCCACTTCTGTTTTAGACAACAAAAATATCAGCTGAAATGTTACTAACTGATCGTATAAGCAAATAGAGTGAAGATATAATATGTCAATTAGATAACCTTAAACCTTAGGCTGACGTTCTAACAAACACCACTTTCAATACTAACACTCTAACCAGCACCAAATCTATCCTCTTCCAGAAACAGTTGAATAAGTTATTAATTATTCAACTGCTTGCATTGCAACGGGAGTTTTGGAATAAGATTCCTGAGTTCATGTGACATTTGGAGTTGAAACGAAGATCTTCAAGGGCATATACAATTTTAACCAGATGACAACTCACCAATACCAGTAAGAAGAAAGAAGAGAGTACCGAATCTAAGAGCTATCTGTTTCTACTTATTGTAGGTTTTGATCTCCTCACTTAAAAATTCAAGCAAAGCATCTTTTCTAGTTTTCTGAATAAACAAAGATACGGTATTCTGAATTGCATGCGTATTATGTACGTAAATAGAAGAAGAAGCCTTTTGTACGCTGATGGGTTACTTTCGTCATTCCCTTAAATTACAGCGTAACTAAGAGCAGAACAGTAAGGAAAAGAAAAACGAAAAAGAAAAGGAAAATTCAAAGCACCTACGTCGCCGTTTCTTCATAAAGAGATTAAAAAAAAAAAAAAAGGCACCTAGATCACAAACAACCACTACCAGCGTCGTTTTACTTCTCATGCTCTATTCTTTACAAGCGCAAAGAGAGACGAGGGGGGAGAAGAAAAGAGAGGGATGGGTTACGTACTAAGGGTGAGATTGGCATCGTTCTTCGCCGGAGCCGCAACGGCGTCGTCTATCGGACTTTATGTTCTTTACAACGATTACAAACTTGCCCATGAATCTATCTCTCAACAGGTCAGAGCACATTTGGGATTTACTGCCTTTCATGATCTTTTGCGTGTTAGTTTGATCGGTGTTGAATGTGGGCTATTAATATGTTATGAATATTAACCCTTAAATTTATACGGTGTTGTTTAAATTGCGTGATGGGCATGAAAAGATTTTGAAGGGGAATAAGGAATTGTATTTTGTGCCTTTAATTTTTTTCTATGAGCCGAGGTAACAAGGTAATATATGTTGAAGAGTATGCCAATTTAAAATTTTAGTTGGATTTGGACTGGGACTATAGGTTGATTTCGTTTTCTTGTGGTTTATGTCTCTTGCTTCATCGTTAACAGCAATGGGAAAATGGAGCTTGATTTAAATTGGCCTGTAACTCTTACCTTTGTGCTGTTAAGAGTTTAGCTATTTAAAGAAATAAGTTAGGAAACACTTTGCTTCATCGTTAACAGCAATGGGAAAATGGAGCTTGATTCTAAATTGGCCTGTAACTCTTACCTTTTTGATGTAAAGAGTTTAGCTATTTAAAGAAATAAGTTAGGAAACACTTTGGTAAATTCTAATGTATTTTTGCAATGGAAGTGGGGTTTCAGGATACAGAAATCATGGCCACCATTATTTGGATTTCTTGCTAATCAATTTGATTTTCTTCTTTGTATTGCTTATCTAAAATGGTGACCATAACCCTAGGCATCTTATTCTATATACTTCTGCTTTAGACATCATTTATTATGTTTATTTGTTTGTGTTATAAAAGCTGAAATAACCCATCTTACTGATGATTTGGCTACACTATATCTTACTTGAAGATTTGTCTGCCATTACACCTTTATGATTTTCTCTGCAATGTAAATGAAAAACTTAATTGAATCTAAAATCAAGTTGGAGGTTATTATTGGATGATCAGTGAGATTTTGTTATGACAATATTTGTCATGCATTTTGGTGACAAGAAATACATAGTTTTTTGGTTTCTTACCAAACAGTTCTAGAGCCCAGGTCTTCATTGTGCCTCATGGTTTCTGTGTACATCTTCAAACATCTTTTATAACAGGCTTGTGTATGAAGCTTTAAAGATATTTCGGGGGAGCTATATATGGAGGAAATACAGTAAAACCTTATAGCACTTTCTGTTAGAAGATTACCATAACCATATATCCCTCTGTTTGTGTTACAAACGTGGTTCCGCTTCTCTCCTTTGTGCCTTTGTTTAATAATTGTCTCTCTTTGTTGCTTGTTTGGAACTTAGCTATCTAGCCTTTTTGAGGAACTTGACTTGGAAGCCAGAAACTAGCGGCTGTTTCCTTTATCCAAAGGACAAGTTGGTATAGGATTCAAAAGAGACACTGGATTGTTTCTTTTAGAAGTGCTAAAAGAAGAGTTGAGAGGGTCACTGTCATGTAGGGAGAAGCATGTCATCATCTTCTATTTTATCTTTTGACTATTGGCACTTCAGAAGATATGGCAAGACAATAATGTAATCATCTCACTTTCGGTGAATTTTTTTTTTCATCCTTTCCTTTTGGTGATTGCTGTCTTTGATGATAAAATCATAATCCCTTAAAGACTTCTGCTTTCTTAATATTACAAGGCTGCTCGGTATCTCAGTATGGGCAGGACTAATGGTCCTTTTCTCTGCAAGCCCAGAGAAACAAATGCTTGATTCATGGACTTGTTGCTTTTGTTTCTTCAGGTGAAAGGCCTTCATGAATCGCTGGATAGAAGGATCTCTTATTTGGAAAAATTGAAACAAACTGAAGTTTCACAACCTGCAGAGACAACAGAATAGGTGCGTTGAGAGGAATTCTACAATCCTGACGTTCTCGCCCTAAATTGATGTCCCTGTAGCTCTTTTCCATTTATGAGAAATAATCATGAATCGAACTGTTGTGTCGTTTGTGGCTCAGCCACTATAAATTTTATTTGAAGACAACAAGATGTGCATTTTCTAATGGATGAATGCTGATGTTGCACATGAAATATGGAGGGGATGATTCAAAAGTTTCCTTGCAATCTTGCATGCTGGCTACAGAAAGATTTGTTGACTTGTGCCTTGAAAAGTTATGTTACTGCATTTGGATTGTCCAGAGGTATCACTTCTGAAATGGGAACTTCTTGTGTCAAAATGGATAAGTTGAATACTTGGTCTTATGTTGGTGAAACCATCGAAACAGGTAGACTATTTTTTTACGTGCTTGAATTTCCAATTATATGAGTTCTCATTTGGGAGTGCACGATTACCATAAAGAATTGGTTTTATAGAACCTTCAGCACAGAGTCGCTAAGCCAAATGGGATACAGGACGAGGAAGCACCAAGCATTCCCCTTACCATATCCCGATCACAGGCTGCCTCTTATAAATTGGATAGGCTCTAAGACCTGAACACGTGTTCCAGGTGGTCGGGATCCTTAATAACGACTCATCAATGTAATCAAAACAGATTTCACTAGGTAAGTTAAAAATATTGTTGATGGTCTAAAGTAAACTCGATCCACTTGGCCCATAAGTGAAAATGGTTTAAATATAGAAGTCTTGAAATTTTTTTGGCTAACGAATTTATGGAGGATCAATGAAAAAGTTCAAGATTTAAGAATTTTAGACAAACGTAATTGATGTGTTAAAAGCGTGGAGGTAGTTAGCCGAAATATAGAGGAATAGATTGAAAGTTGATAGACTAGAATGTGAAAGTTGAGAGAATGATGGAAGGTAGTTAATAAAACCATGGCCAAGTGAGCTTGAAGTTAAGTAGTTACAGGAGGTAGAATTTCAGAACATGGAAGTTACAGAGATAATGGCATGTTGTGAGCTAAAATATAAAAGAATGCACAATTATAGCAAATTATTGCTTAATGATGAGAAAACTATAAATTCACCAAGGGATAATAGACTCAACAATCAACACATTTAATCACAAGACGTAATCAAAGCATATGGGAGGATTGTGAGCCCTCTTTACTTGATTTGAGTCCAAATCAATGCATATTACTGGATCAAATGTCTTCTAGGTCTATCAAGCCTCTTATGATGCAACTGTCTTCTTTTTTTTAGTGACACCATCTGTTATTGACAGGGATGAGCCTTTGTAGATCCATTCTTGCAAGTACACACATGGACTAGTGGTGGAAATCAAGCATTTTCTACTCAATTAACGAGAGTAGCTAGAAATCCTTTTTAAGGTTATCAGGGGATCATTGACACAAAGTAGAGAAAGGAACCCGCGAGTGCTGTGGTGGAGTGGCTGGGCCTCCTCCATCCTTAACCAAGGTCTCACTTTCGAATCTTGAGAATGAAGCCGCACTTGTGAGGGAGAGTTTTACCACTCGTAAGGGTTCAATCCGGCTTGAATCTGGATTAGTCGATTGCCCGTGTGACGTCAGATATCGGATAGTTTAACCAAAAAAAAAAAAAAAGTAGAGAAAGGAAGGCTAAAAAAGCCCTCAATAGTTTAATGGAGGATCTCTTTGTGAATAGTGAAATTTTGCTACTTTTAGAGAATGAATTTAGATCCATCATAATGATCTAAGTGAATGAGCAAGCTGGAATATCATGGTTATAGAATGTAATTGACGCCAAACTTCAAGGATATTCGGTATTGGTCTTCCACTACTGTTGGAGTTTTAAAGAAATAGTATTTAACCGTAGCTAGAGTCATCTTTGTAATCGATGCTAGTCTTTCTTTATGTTTTTAGGTCTGGAGTTCCCAAATAAAGTCAATGTTAGAGTTCCACACGTAATTGGTGTAGGACTCATCTTTGGTTTTATGTAGTTATTTCTAGAACAAAATTAGTGTCAGTTATGGTCCAAGACAGGCACCAGTCTTGTAATGTTTATATATATGGTTTTGTTATTTAAATAGAATTATGTTATTTTAAGAGTTTATGTGTTTGGAACTCTATTTCATGCTTATGAGAGACTTCGGGATGTTATTGGTTATTACATTGTTATTAAACTATCAAACCATTAGAGAGATTATTCTTCCATCTTCCATCTTATCACTCGCAATCACTTCTTTTCTAAAGTGTGGCCATTTATATCGTTCTTTCATGTATTTTTATGATTATTTTCTTGAATTGACTTATGATTTATAGAACAGTCCCAAGTCCTTCCATATTGACATCGATTCTCATTAGTCCTACTATAGAAGGTTGTATCAGAATTTGGCACCAGAGTTTAGTTTTATATGTAGGTTTGTTCTAATTCTCGTTGTTTGCTTATTCAATATTTGTCATTCTAAGTATCTTTTTTCCAAAAAAATTTTGAGAACAAATTGTTCTTAAGTGTTATATTCCATGTTTTTTAAATTCCATATTACTAAGAAAAACAAAAGGTCAACAAAGTTTTGTGAAAAAAAAGCCCTAAAAGTTTTATCTAAATTATATACAAAACGACTATTAATTATATCAATCATTAAAGAAAAGTTTCTTCCTATTCCAATAAGGATAAAGAATCCTATTAATGAAAGTATTACATTTATCTAGGTGTTCTTACTCTCACAGTCATTATTTCATTCTTATCAAAATTTTCTTATTATTGAGTCAACTTGGGTTTCTTTAAACTTAATTTTTATTTTGAGTTTTCTTTTTCAATAACATCTATATTTGTTTCTTTATTTTCTTTTTGCCTAAATTTGTTTCTTTGGGAATATTTGACGAAAGGATGAGAATTCAAACTAACTTTATTGATTTAGATTTCTTAGTGTGAAAATAACCTTTATTCAAGAGCTTAGGTTAAAAGTTAAAAGAATTCTCTAAGTGAAACATATAAGGAAGTGCTTTTACTACTAACTTTTCAAGTTCAATTTAAACAACTTATGTAATAATTTAGCAATGTTAAGGAGAGATGTATAAGCATGATATATACTGTAACAACTAGACTATAATGTGATCCACCTCCAACTGCAAGGATGGATGAATTTTGAGGCAAATGATGGGGTTGAAGGTGTTGCCAACTACTTAAGAGAGCTTAACCTAAGGAGTGGTAGTGGAGGAAGAATGGGGAGACAAGGAGGGGAAGTATTTGGTGTAGGATAATAAAGAGAATATGGCAAAAGGGCTTATGATGAAAGAGTGGATAACAATATGGGGAGTATCAAGATGGCGATATCACCTTTTGTAAGAAAGATAGATCTTGCTGCATTCTTAGAGTGGCAGAAGGAAGTGAAATTAGTTTTTGATTGTTAATAAGTTTTTGAAGAAGAAATGGGTAAGGTTTTTGCAAAAGAGTTTAGAGATATTAATAGGATTAACAAATTTTCACTAAAAAGAGGAACCAAGAGCCATCAATCAAAACTTAGGAAGAGATAATTTTTTTTATGAGGAAGCAATTTCTATCAAAGTTTATTATAAGGAGCTCCATCAAAGATTATAGATGCTAACTTAAGGTTCTAGGAATATAGAGGAGTATTAAAAAGAGATAAGGTTTCTACGGATAAAACAAACATGGAAGAAGATAAAGAGATGATAGTAGCTTGATTTATTTGTAGGCTAAAGAAATTAGCGATGTCATGGAGTTACACCATTATGTAGAGTTAGAACATATGATGTATATAGCCATGAAGGTAGATATACATCTCAAATTGTTGGCCCCTGAATTTTTTTTTAATTAAGCATGTCTAAATTATTTTTTGAAGTTTTAGCTCTTAAAAAATGAGAATTTTAATAAGGGACTATGTTTAAATTAAAGTGGAGTACGTTATTAGGTATTAAAGGAATAAGATGGTGTAAGGGCATTTTGGGTAGATCATTAATGTTTTTAAGGGTTTAAGTCTTCAAGGAGGGGCATGTTGGTCCTTTAAATAGGAAGAATGAAAACAAAAAGGGAAAGAAGCAAAGCTTATAATCTTTTATGTAAGGGAGGAAGAGACAAATGGCAAGTAGGAAGAATAGACTTCAAAACTACGTAGTTTTGCTAAAAGGCTTTAAGTTAAAAAAATCAACTTTGCTAAGTCATTTTGGGAACCCACGAAATTTACAAGAAAAGAGAGGAAGAGAGGGACTTTCGGCC